>CAMXCT020004191.1:15000-43983 GCA_947184155.2 Cladocopium goreaui | reverse complement strand
ACATGGAGATCTATTCACATCAACATCATGAAGAATATCAAGAACATGTCAACTCCGAGATGGAATTCATGAGAGTTTCCCTCATCGATGCACACCATGTACTTGAAGAGCAAACGATCGCACTGGCTGAGGCGCATCTCCTGGACGAAGGTTCAACAATGAGGATCATCGAGCTGGAGAAGCGTGGTCAACTCGCTGAAGCAGGTGCGGCACACATTGTTCGGGAAAGTATGGAGATGAGGGGAAAGTATCTCACTGAACTAGAGAACGCATCACAACTCATTCGTCAACAACATGACACATCTGAAGCTATGACAGTTCACTTTCGTCAAGATGGGCTACAACTGCGTGAAGCATGTACACAGTATGTCCAAGACAGGGAGAATGCGAGCAAGGAAGAAATGGAACAACTGAAATTGAAACTATCAGAACAATCGCATATGATGGCTGACAACAATGAGATGATCATGGAATATGGCCAACAAGCTGTTGCAGTGCGTGATGAACAGTTGGTAGAGATGCAATCGACCATCGACGAACTGACTGCTAGTTTGTCGCACAGGGACAACCTCATTGCTATCAGGGACGATGCGAACCGTGATCGCATCGTGAAGGTTCGTGACATGAAGAACATGATTCAGGAGAGAGAGGAAGAGTACAACCGGAAGCACAACGAGCTTGAGGTGGAGATCAGAAGCCTCATGAAAATCAATGAGAACGAGAGTGCTACCCGGGAATGGTATACAAATCGATTCATTGACGAGAAGAACGAGTTCCGCCAGTTCAAGCATGATGAACTCAGTGCATTCAAGGACAGGGAAATCACCATCGAGCGCGTCAAGGACGAACTCATGGATGAGAACATGGCTTTGATTGAGTCCACTAATCAGTTGAGAACACGAGTTGCTGAACTTCTTGGATCTCGATTTCATGCTGGTGGCGATGAAGACAATGCTAAGGTGAATGAAGAATTACGTGAAGAACTTCGCAAAGCCAACATGGAGATCAGTCGACTTCAAGAAGCAGTCGAAAGCAACCCGAAGCTCACTGAGGCACTCATCGACGCCGAAGAGGCAGAGGCAGATAGGTACAAGAAGCTCTATCAGTTGGCATGCTCTGAACGTGACCATGTGATCAGAAAGAATGACTCATTGAAACAATCACTTCACGATGCGAGACTGACAATGAGTATGGTGCCAGCGTCATGGAGCAGAGTATCGACCAGAGCTACAGTACCAGCTTCACCATCAGCGGTGCCTCCT
Organism: Cladocopium goreaui; assembly: GCA_947184155.2. Lineage (NCBI taxonomy): Eukaryota > Dinophyceae > Suessiales > Symbiodiniaceae > Cladocopium > Cladocopium goreaui. Next base: position 42,721 of record CAMXCT020004191.1, on the reverse strand, counting down.
ACGACCCTAGTTCCGAGGACGACTGCACTTACTGGCAAAACTACACCATTTGCGGTATCGATTTCAACACCTATGGGTACGCCTAAGGCATCCTCTACGACAAAGAATCATGATCCTGCTCTACCACCACCACCATCACCTAGCATGAACAATGCCATCAACAACCCGACCAACAGCGAGATCGATGATCTTCGTGAGAAGCTCCGCCGGTCTGAAGAACGAGCTCAACAGAACTATGATGAGATGAAAGAGTACCAGAGTTGGCTGGAACAAGCTGAAGAAGGGCAAGACTCTTGGAAAGACAGCAAAGCCCCTGAATTCGAGCCCGTTCCTGATAATCCTCCTGGACTTTGGGAACGGAAAGATGGCAAGGATGCTAGTGTTGCAAACAGTGATGCTGGTCAAGATGGCAAAGATTGGGTAACTAGGATTTCCAGGAAGGAGCACGAGAAGGTCACTGTTAAGCCGTGGCCAAAATGCCAAGATCTTGATGTTTGGCGTTCCAACGTCGTGCAAGCCGTATGTGTTGCATCAGGTGATCCAGACACGGCTGCATGGAGAAGATGGCTATCTCCTGCTCTATTACCCAGTCCGGACTATGCTGAACTTGCCGATTCAGGAGAATTCCGTTTCCAGTCCATCGACTCCAAGTTATCCATTGCCTTGCAGAACATGGTAGACTCCGCTGGCGAGACGGCATCGGAGGTCAAGGTTCGCATCAGACAGAGGAGTCAAGTTCTGGGAAAAGAAGGGAATTTCCTGATGGGCAGGGAGATATTGGCAATGGTGTTAGATCATTTCAGAACAACATCGAAAGATGAAGTATTGTTCAATGCCAGCCACATCTACAAGTTACAGTATCGTGGTGACAAAGAGATGGATAAGTTCCTCCATGCTTGGATTGAGATCATCGCCAACATGAAAGCTGAGGACATTCCATCCGACAACACACTGCGTGATCATCTGCTGAGGAAGATCGACGGTTCCCAGGCATTGCACGTTGACCTCACGATCTTCAAGGGTAGGGACAATGATGACAAGAAGAAATCATATGGTGAACTCTTGGAGATAATGAGGAGACACATAGCTCGTGCACGCGAAGACCGCAATATCGCGGCCAGGGACAAGTTTGCCACGGACTACACCAATCTTGGTAAGCCTTCTACCCCAGCTCCGAAGCCAACGACTCCGGCACCTACGCCAAAGGATGGGAAGGGTGGAAAACCGAGTGCTCCAGCACCCAAGGGTAAGCCTGGAGCTCCTGTTCTACCTTCCGGCAATCCCAAGAGCCACGGCAAGGGGAAAGGCAAGGGTGGCAAAAGATCGAGATCGCCTTCCACACGAGATACTTCGAAGACCTTTTGTCACTTCCACTTCAACAAGGGCAATTGCAAGCATGGTGACAAATGCCAATATAGTCACTCCCAATATCATTGGGACAAGAGGAAGGACAAAGGTGGAAAAGGCAAGAACAGCAGATCGGCTACTCCAAGAAGATCGCAGACCCCTGGTGGAAAGAAGGATCGACATTGCTATGGTTGGTTAAAGGGCGATTGTCAGAAAGGTGACAAATGGACCTTCAAGCATGACCCAAGCATGAAGGGCAAGAGAGCGGCGCCTTCTACAAAGACGCCCGACGCCAAAGCTACTCCGGCATTAGTCCGTGAGTACGATGACGATTTCATCGTGAATGCAGTGCCTATCGAGAAGAAGAACAAGATGGATGTCAAGTTCAATGACAAGGTGGAAACCATCGTGTATGTGAAGCCTGATTTTGTGGAATGTTCCAACAGAAAGCCAAAGAGAAACATGTCCAGAGCTCAGAAGAAGTCACTGACGTGCAGAACAACCAAAGAAATCATGGATGACCAACAATGGGTATTACAATCCAAGTTGGGAACGACAAGAGCACGTGCAATTGGCATATTGATGGACGACTATGGTGAATTTTCTGATGTTGACGAAGTACACATCATCCTGGGACCCAAGAATGACATCAAACTCAAGATCAACAACATTGATTTCTTGGAGAACAACTCAAGAGCTGAGATATGCTATGAGGAAGTGATTCCTCATGTTCCAGGACAATATGGTCGTCGTGACAACGTCATGTGCATCACTATGCCGATCGAGCTCGAGGACCGACGTTTCATCATGGACTCTGGCAGTGGTCACGATCTTATCTCATCTACAAGAGTGGATAGGATGGACGTTGACACCTACCAGAGTGATCGAGTTAACTTCCACACTGCAAATGGCATCACATCAACAACCACAATGGTGGATTTGGACTTCGACACGTTCAATGATCCTGCAAGGGCTCATGTGTTGGAAGATACCCCATCTGTTTTGTCATTGGGAAAACGTTGCATGGAGCAAGGCTACACCTTTGTATGGCCTAGCGGAAGAGAACCCTACATGATCAACTCCGAGGGTGGCAAGATCAAGATGGAAGTTCATGATCTTATCCCATATGTCTACCTTGGAGCTAAGGACTACAGGCCATCGTCAGACTATGAGGCCGAGCTAGTGATGAAAGTGTTGGGTCTCAATGGCAACAACCATGCATCAAGGACAATCTATCTTGACGGTGAAAGTGGTGATGAAATGTCCGAATCAGATGATGGAGTTGGTACGTACGTCGACGGACCGACGAAGTCTCCGAGGAAGACGAAGAAGAAGAAGCGCTCCAAACGAAAGACGACTCCGGTAGCAGCTGGTGAAGAACTCGGTGATGATGATGACTATGAACAGTCCATCCGCGAAGAAGATCCAGAAGATGATGAAGTACATGTTGATGAAATTCCTGGTGCGGATGAAGATAAAGAAGATGACGACGATCGAGTACCAGCAGCTGATGATGTTCCAGAAGTTGATCAATCCGATGAAGATGAAATTGGTGTTGAACATGGACCACATGAAGAAAAGATGATGAGGATGATATCGATGTTGACGATCCCGATGGAGGAGTACGTCTGTCAAAGAGAGGTACGTTGAAACATGAAGCTCGTACTCTTGAACATCTCCTGACACATCGATACAAGAACCCATACTGCAATTCTTGCGTAAGGGCCAAGATGAAGCATCATAAGACCTACAGAGGTGCATTTCGCCGAAAGCTCACAAAGTTCGGCGATCTCATCACCTTCGACTTCATGGATACTCGCAAGACGACCAAGTTGGGCTACGACACGGTCAAAGAGATTCTTGTCATTCGAGACAGGTATACCGGCATCATTCAGAGTTACCCTTCTCCAACCAAGAACACTGAAGACGTTGTGAGAGCGGTCAAGTACTTCATGGGAAGACGAACAATCAGGGAAGCCTACTCCGACAAAGCCAGACAGTTTGTCAAGGGCATGGAGGCTCTCAAGATTCCCTTTGATCATGCTCTGCCGGGAAGACCTTCGACAAATTCTCTTGCCGAGCGCAACAACCAGTTCGTCATTGCAACTACTACCACATGCTTACTCGAGGCTGGACTACCAGCATGTTTCTGGAAGTTTGCCATACGCTGTGTATGTCACCTACTCAATGTGGAACCTGGTGAAGATGATGTGAGTGCTTGGTGTAAACTCCATGGCGCCGAGTTCAAGGGCGACAAGATCCCATTTGGTGCATTGGTTTACTTCAAACCGAGTGGAGCCAGAGCCAATGAACAAGCTCACAAGTTTGATCCCAAGGGTATCCCTGGTATCTTTGCTGGCTATGAAATAGCTCCAGGCGTCAATTGGCGAAGGCAATATATGGCATGGGCATTGTCTGATATGACGAAGCAGAACTACTCCTTCAATGCTAAGACAATCATTGACAAGCTACGCCATCCACATCTCACTGAGAAGATCGAAGTGCACTTGCCATTGACGTTCCCATGCAAAGACATCTACGAGAAGGTGAACACCACATTGGAAGGGTTAGCAGTGAAAGATCGTCTTGAGGGATCGCCAGATTTCCTTGAAGATCAACAAGACGATGATGATGATGATGATGATGATGGAGACGACGATGATGAAGGGGATGGTGATGGCAAACCCAAGAAGAGTAAGATCACCAATCGAGTTGAACATCAGGAAGAAGAATTTCATCGCATGATGGAGGAAATGGACATCAAACTCGACAAAGAGAAAGCTGATGACGCAGAAGTTGTTGATGGTCCTCCTCTACCTCCTCCTGATGGTGAACCTCCTTATGATGGGCCTGAACATCATTCTATGGGCAAACCTGGTGACGGCATCATCTACCTCAGCGACATTGGCGAGCATGTCAAGCTCGACAAACGCGGACGACCTTATCGTGTCGGTCCAGATGGTCGCAAAGAAGTACGAGGGTCACCAAGGCCAAAGAGCAGTTACAGCCCTGAAGAATGGAGAGCACTATCTGCTAAGGAGAGGGATGTCATCATTCGTCGTGGAAAACTTGAAGAAGAAGCTGAGAAGCTCAAGGAGATCAAGTTGAAAAAGGAGAAAGACAAGAAGGCCAAAGCCGAGATCTCCGAGAAGAAGAAACATGATTCAAGTTCCTCCAAAGATCCAGCCAAAGATGAAAGTCGAAAGAAGAAGAAAAAGGATAATAAGAAGTCAGAGGAGAGCTCAGGCAAAGATGGTGGCAAGGACGCTGCTGTCAATGTGGGGACGCTCCGAGGAGAGTGGGAACGTATATCTACGCCCCACGATCCGATGACGAGACCGATCCACAACCGAGGTCGCAACCCATGGGAACGTTCGCCGACGCCCCATGGAGCGAGTGATCTCGATGACATCAAGAAGCGTGATGCCACATCTCCATCGACACCCAGTGAAACGAGCACGAACGTCCCAAGTGATGATGACGGTCAAGAGTTCTTGAATGAGTGGGACGAATGGTCTGAACATGAAGTTGGAATTGGACCAAGAGCTCACTGGGAAGATGTTCACTATGACTTCAATACCGGGAAAGTCACAGCACCTGCTAATGTTGCACCAGCGACTCCTACCTCAACAGACTCCAACGGCAAGTCCAAGGTCAACCACTTCGTGAGTTCAGTTCCTTGTATGCCTTGTGTTCATCAAGACCTTGAACATCGTGAGAAGTTCGGTCAAACTGATGTGAGGTTTGGGAAGTTGTTCAATGCGATGGTCTCACGTCCTGTTGGTCGTAAAGAGATGATGGAAGACCCGGACGCCAAGGCTTCTATGAGGAATGAGTGGTTGGGACAGCATAAGCAGGGAGTGTATGACTTCTCCGTTATTCGTGAATACGATGATGTTGTTGCAGAAGCAAAACGTGAAAGAAAAGAAGTCCATATGGCACGAGTTCACGGCATTTGTGTCGAGAAGAACTACCAGCTACCAAAGGGGAGCCCTGGACGTAAGTTCAAAGGGAGAGGCGTTCTACTTGGCAATCAAGTTAAGAACCAGCACTGGGAAGCCGCGTTCTTCCAGGACCTCGGCAATTCCCCAGCGACGTTTGAAGCCTCCCGATGGGCAGATTTCTATGGTTGCATCCCCGGTCACAATGTGAAGTTAGCAGATGCTATTCAAGCTTATATTCAAGCGAGGCTTACGGGACCTCCTTGTTGGGTCGAACTCCCTGAAGATGCATGGCCGGACGACGTTGACATCCGGAAGTTCAGAAGACCGGTAGTGCGACTTGTCAAAGCACTTTATGGTCATCCTGATGCGGGCACAATGTGGGAACAACATTGTGACAAACATGTCCGTGAAGTTGGTTTTATGCCAGTAGGGGAGGAATGGCCATCAATGTACTTCCATAAGTAACTCAAACTTTTGTTAGTCATCTATGTGGATGATCTAAAGTTAGCTGGACCAGCGCAGAACCTCACCAAAGGTTGGGAAATGTTAAGGTCTAAGCTGCGCATAGAACCAGAGACTGATCTGGGTCTTTATCTTGGTTGTTTGCTAAGCAAAGGGACCAATCGCCTTCATGATGGCACAGAGGTCACAACTATGACCTATAATATGGAGGGTCTTTTAAAGCTCTCTGTTGAAAGGTATCTTGAACTTGTTGGGAAGGATACCAAATTAAAACAGGTCTCAACGCCTAGTCTCCCTGAAGAGACAAAACAACATAAGTCTCGAGCACCAGCACCTGGGGACCCTAAGCATGCAGTTCAATGTCCTTGGTGTTCTACAAAATTTGATCCTGGATCGCCGGTTGCCTTACAGCCCGGTGCCTCCGATTCTCGGCCGGAATCTGTTGAAGTCCAACGAGGTGCACTTGCCCCTCATGCTGCTAGCATCTTGATGAAGCTTCTATATGCAGCAAGGATCGCCCGATTTGATTTGTTGAGATCGATCAATACACTAGCACGCAATGTGACAAAATGGTCCATACAAGATGATGCAAAACTATACCATCTCATGTGCTATGTCAACTCTACCTTAGGGAAGAGAATGATTGGATGCGTCGGGAATGACATGAAAGATCTATCCATTGCGTTATATGCAGATGCTGACTTTGCGGGATGTGCGCAATCTTTGAGGTCCACATCAGGTTCTCATATGCATATTCAGGGGAAACGTACTCGGTTTCCGTTAGCTGGTGGAAGCAAACGCCAGGGGTGTGTGAGCCATTCTACACCTGAAGCTGAGATCGTAGCCGCTGATGTAACCCTTCGAACAATGGGTCTTCCTGCACTTAGTATTTGGGAAACGCTTACAGAATCTTCTCCCAAGCTGTTGTTTCATGATGACAACCAAGGGATGATCGGTGTGGTTCGTTCTGGAAGAAATCCAACAATGCGGCATTTGGAAAGGACTCATGGAATTTCTATTACGTCATTACATGAGCATTTCAGCAAAGATCACTTTGTTCTCATGTATGAGATCACAGCGAAGATGGCCGCGGACATCCACACAAAAGGTTTTACAAACCCACTTGCCTGGAAAAAGGCATGCATGTTGATCAATCTTTTGGAACCCGAAGACCTTGGTTCGAAGCAATTGGCAGACCTAGTGCAGCCCACTACGGATGTTGACACTACAGTTCGTCAAGTTTTTCAGTCAAGGACAGATGAGGTTCCCAATTTTCCATACACTGAAACACCCATACTGCCACCTGAGGTGTACCGTAAGGGTCTTTCAAGTCGAGAAAAGCTTCAAGAGCTACCTGGTATGGATCCTATCTTTGTGGTCAAAACCCCTACATTGTTCAGAACAAGACCAGCTGGTGTCAAACTTCCTGCAGATTGCCTTCGGAGCACCTGGATCTTAGTCCACGGGAAGTGGGAAAGAGTTGAGGATCGTGTTCCACCATTGTTACAACAATCACGTTTTGACAAATGGATTGAAAGAGCATGTTTTCAATATCATTACCCCACTTCCGCTCCGATTGTCTCACTGCCCGCATGTGCGTCGACGGCGGGCAGAGAACAGTTCTCACGTGCGGCGACGTTTGAACTGGACAATCATCCGAGCCTCACATTCAGTACTGAAATACTCTTTGAACAAGCTCAACGTCCTCGGAAGATTCCGTTTACGTTACATGACGGGAATCCCATGACTATAAGGGTGATCAATGCCCTAGTACGCCTTGTTCATGGGGGGAGAGGCATGGAGGATTCTAAGTCGTCAAGTTTCCAAACAAAGAGTTTAAAGTTAACAAAATCGCATATGCGGAGAAGAAACATCAAGAAAATAGCATCAGCAACTGAATGTGGTCATGATGAAGTTCCTGTTCGTGATGAATGGAGATGGATAGGTGATCATGTTCTGGAAAGGATCCACAATATACCAAGAAGAGAAATGTTCGTTCCAAGTGATTGTGAAGATTGTCCTTGTGATCATCGTTTGATTCAAGATTGAAGAGAAACTCAATTGAAGTTCCAGTCGAATGTGAGGGTAGACAAAAGTAATTGGCGTCTCCCTGGTGATAATGGAGAAAGGTCAAACAATCGAAATGAGTTCTGGACTGGAAAGTCTATCTTTCGTGTTTTGAGACATCAGGAGGTTCTTCCGATTGCGAGTTGCATTATGGATGATAATCTGATGGCTTGTGTTAACACCATGGGTCTGGACATCATTTCACCGAACAAAATATTTATTCCCCACACATATCGGATGATGATCGAAGAGAACAAGAATGACAATGAGTTGAACATATTTGCGGACAGTCTGATCAATTTATTATTGGTTCGTGACAATGGGCAATGCATGAAGTATACGTTCGTCAGATCTATTCCCGATCTCGAGAGTACAAAATATTTGGGGAAGGACGTCACTATTACATTGCAAGAGTTGCCCGAAAGTACACCCGCTATGATATTGATGTGTGCTGAACCTTCAAGTTTGATGACAAAGAGATACAGTACAATTATGGATACATCTATTCATTTGGAGTTGATCACGGAGGATGATGACCTTCTCTCCAGATATGGGAGTGCGAAGTGGAGGAGATGCCTCCGCAGTAACAAGGATTGCGTCTTCTTCGCTGGACCTTGCACAGGCGGATCTCCATGGAACAGGCTGAACAAAAGAGTCAGTTGGTTTACTGCTCATTTGATCAACGCCAGCACGTCTATACTGGAAATTATGGGAAGAGTTTTCAAATTGTCTCCTGAAAGTGATCAAGTTGGATGCCATGGCACTATTGGAATTACCAAGAGGTTGCGATTATTGGCATGATGAACAGATGAAGTGCATGGTTGAAGGTACAGAATCGCATGTCCATGACTTTGACGGATGTATGTATGGTCTGAAGACACAGTTTGATGATCGTCATATTCCTATTAAGAAGCCATGGAGGATTGTATCGTGGGGGGTTAAGTTTGATTTACACAAGAAGTGTGACCGAAGACATGATCATGGGAAGTGTGAAGGTCGTGAAACAAGGATCACTCAGACCTACACCCAGCAGATCGTCGACATCATCTTGAAAACGATATGTCGGAATGTGTCTATTCGGTTCAAGAAGTCGTTGTCAAGTGGAGATGACACATGCAACAGTTGCATGCATGACAGACGTTCCATCAAGAAGACAGCGGTATCAATTGCATACAACAATGATGAAGTTGCAGCAGATCTCATGTGGTTGATGATGTTTCACAAGAACAGATGTCGGATTAATGTTGACCCTGATTTCCCAGGACATCAAACTATGGGAAGCCAATCCTTCAAGGCTATCGCGGCTTCTCACTCATTGTGTGCCACCGGACGAGTGATCGGAAACCGGATCGGACGTCGCCGACCGGGAGTACGTGATCTTGAAAGGGCTCACTCGCTGCGCACCACCGAACAGGGGATCCGAAACTGGATCGGACGTCGCCGACCAGGAGTAAGTGAACCGATCGGTAAGGTTGCCATGTCGAACTACTCGCAGATCACTGGTTCTGCGCAACATGATCTCAACGACATCTGCAAAATCCTCATCGCGTTGAGAGAGAATGGCAGACAAGGTGTCATCCCAGCCATGTACAAGGAGTATGACCCGACCATCAACAGCCAGCCTGACGTTACGGTCAACAAGTGGCATGCGATTGGGATTAGTCCGATCGCGGCGGCTTCAGCCTGCTACTTGGGAAAGGTGCCATCGAACCGGTCCGAGGTGGAGGCGATCACACTGTACCTCCAGCTCCTGGAATTGATCAAGAACCAGGAGGAGCTCAACACTGGAGCTAAAAGATTCTTGGACAAGTGCACCACCTACATGAAGACCTTTGTACAACTGGCATCTCGGAACAATCACAAAGTTCTTCTTGGGTTTTGCACATCGGAGTGCATCAATGGATTGGGAAACATGTGGGAGTGCATCAAGAACTTCCATGTACCACACCCGATTCGAACCGATGGAGCATTTACAGTATCGATGCTACGTGATCACCTTCGTGAATTCAAGCTTCGACCTTTCGGAGGTGACCTACGAGGTGTGAACCAGTCTGTCCCGGCAGAGGACACTTGGTTGAGCGCAACAAGGAAGAAGGACGGAGTTCTCAATCCGTCCGTCCCTGATGCACCCATCACTATCTCGTTCAGGGCGATTCATCGAGAGCTCCACTATTTCGACATGGGCACGTCCTGGCAGTCGACATCAATCCAGAACACGTTCAACGCGATGCTCGATGAGTGGCAACGTCAAGTCATCCATCTTGGGCACGCATGGAGATGCTACAACCAAAAGGTCGACGATGAGGGAGATATGGTAGATCCTATGACGTTGGAGACAACGATCAATGACCTCATCGAGCAGAACACCAAGTTGGGCCGCGAACGAGCTGCCGCAGTGAATCACTTCACCTGCATTTTGGCTCTATCGCCACCGATCTTCAGGGCCAGGGCGAAGCTGGATAGGTCGTGGCACTTTTCCGAGATTGCAAGGGCGAACATCAGGAAGATTGACGACTATTTTGCCAAGATTCAACAATCTCTGATGCTCACTTCCGAAATCTTGCAGAACCATGGCTACAATGTCATCAACGTCGAAGAGGGCAACCACGGTGAGATCAAGAAAAGAAACAAATGCTTTTCTGCCTTGAGGGATTTCATGACAACCCTCTCTGAAACTCAGGCTGGTGGAGGACAACCTGGAGTACAAGTGGCTGCAAGTGGATGGAGAAAAGTCTTGAGGTTTGGTGATGGAGTTTGGCCACCAGAGCCGCCGAGGTCGTGGATTCCGGAATGGGTCACGATCCAAGACCCAGCAGTACCTGCACCGAGGGTCACCAGGTTCACGCCGAAGCCACCTCCTACGCCACCACCTGGATACAAGGCACCACCACAGCCTTACCCATCGGCACAACCACCACCACCGAAGGCAAGACCGACATCACCATCGGCACCATCAGGACCGAGTGCATCGGGATCTCAGGCGTCAGGTTCAGCTGGACCACCACCGCCACCACCACAGGCGGCACCTAAGCCTGCGGCGAAACCAATGCCAAGGCGTGAGACTCCAGCAGCGGACTACGTCCCACCAATGACACCATCAAATGTGATCACTTATTGCAGAGTGTTGACGGACTACACGGGGACTCAGGTGAGATCGATCTTGAATTCCCATGTGAGCACTTCCGACACCGAGTTCGCATTGTCGCATGTCCAAGGACCAATGGCATACAATGTGCAATCAACTTGGCGTCAATACCTCAGAAGGGTAGCTACGTACACCTGCTTATGTTTTGGACTCGCCAATGCAAGAGAGATCGGTGAAGCATCCTATCCTTTCAGCGACATGGAATGGCTGAGAATCTACAACGCTGCAACGAAGCGTGGAGGATTGGTTTACCAGAACTACTATCTCTCTGTTGGGTCCATGACAGTCATGGTGGAGAAGAACGATGATGCACGGGCCACCGACCGCAACTATGACAAATGGAAGCGAGGCCTGATGTCAGGCATCGGTGGGACCATTGTGGATAAGCCAATGGTGAGAAAGGAAAAAGATGATTTGGCAGGGAAGTTCAGGTTCGGCAAGACCATTTTGATCACAGACCTCAACTACAAGTGCCAATCGAACTCAAGGGGAACAACGAACATCCAGTATGGGCTCGATGAGATGGGATATGTCGTCACGGTCATCGACATCAATAGTTTCAAGAGCGTGACCAGAGCCCAGAAGTTCCTCGATGCAGTCGAGCACTTGATCAAGGACGTGATGCCAGACATTGCGGCCGAGGAGAATATGACCATCCATTTCTGGATATCATTTGCATTCCTCATCACGGACACTCATCCATACCATGTTTGGGTTGAGGGGAACTATGCAGAGAGGCTCGCTGAGGCGATCCGAAGGGTCGACAAATTGGCGACAAGACCAATCTTTTTGTCGCTCTGCAAGGATCCAAGATTTCATGGTATCCGATCAGGCATCCAGGACGTCGCCATAGACTCAGCCGACATCCTGAGGAGTTTCGGAATCATGGTCACAACTGATGATGGGATGTGGCGATTGATGTATGGTCATGCCGGCAACCACTATATGAACAATCAAAATAGGCCGGAAAGATTGGGAGTCTTCGCCACCATGGAGAAGCTCTTGTTTCGACAGAGGGTATTGTTGATGTGTTCCCTCAATGTTGAAGCGGCAAAAGGGTTGAACGACATGGTGAGGGAATCTTCCATGAAGGTCGGCATCAACCTGGAGCTGATGGAGGATGTGCTCAAGGAACCTCTTACAATCCAAATTGGGACAGGAGGCGGAGTACCAGACACCGCGAGCACAGAGTCAACACGCCCAGGTACCGTTGGAGGTGGAAGAAGATCAAGTGTTGAGTATGAGAAGGCACCATGGATCGAGGCCACAGTCAGATCGGTTCTTCCTGAGCCATCGGCAAACATGTACGACATGTGGTTCTACGTCAACCATGGGCGAGATGAGATGATTCTATGTCAAGGACATTACCTTGGGGATGATGATGAAGTTATGCCGACTGACCAAATGAGGCAAGACTTCAACTGTGGAAAAGAATGCATCGCTTGCCGAGCAAGCGAGACGATGAGGGACTACCAACTTTGGCCGCCAGAATACCAGAGAAAGACGATCGTGAAAACGGCGGCACGGTCCCGCGCATTCTTCAACATCATGTTGGAATCAGGCAGTCCAGTGACAGACCCTCAGAAGGACTTCGTGCAATTCCTCAAGGACATCACCAAATCGATGGTGGGCAACAAAGGATGCGAGCACGGTGAGATCCTCATGAAGGCGCTGTCACACTTTGGAATGGTCAGAGTTCCCAGAGATCGAGTCAAACAGATCTTCGTTGGGAAACGTGGAAGACAATACGGTGTCATCCGAGAAGAATTCACTCTGGGTGATGGCAACGATGCCCATGATCGATTTGCATATCGTGTTACCAAGGACTATGGGAATGTCTTCTACAAGGACTACCTCAAGATGGTGCTCGGAGATGACTTCACGGAGGTCATGGGATATGCTGATGCAACGGCCGAGAAATGTGGAGACGTGGTCGAAATGTGGCTTGGAATGTTGGATGTGGCCAACATGACAAAGTCCCAGATCACGTTCATGGAGACAAAGGCCGATCCAGGTGAGCTTCTTGCAGGCCTGGAAGCATCCATCAACATCTTCCATGGGACGACAAGATCTACCACAACTCCAAATACAAAGAGAGGTGGATCAAGGATCACCGAACCTACCAACTATGAGGAGACATTGGTGAACCAAATCCTGCGTGACATCCCAATGTACCATGGATTACAGTATGTATGCCTGATTGAGGACAAGGAGATCAGCGTCATCAACGAAAACTACAAAAGGTCCAAGACAGATGACACCAGCGATGACAACATGGGGTCCGAAGGTCCAAGGACCGGGGATGGTACGTCGACCACCCCAGAACCGACGACCGGAGGAGTTGGAGCTAGTGCTGAGGGGGCAGGTTCGTCGACCACCCCGGACATGCACGAAGCGCCCAAATCTCCATCGAATCCTGAAGAGGAGTTCCAGATCTCTCAGGACAAGGGTGCCATCGTCGAGGCCATCAACGCGCTCTTTGCCCTGGCGGACGACAACAACGTCTGCCTAAAATGTGGTGAAAGTGGTCATCCCAACTATGAATGTCCCAAACAAGGCAATGATCCAGTGAAGTCAGCATTGATCAACTTGAGGAAGAAACTTCAGGGCGACGATGTGGAGAAAGATGATGCTCCCAAAAGAGATGATGACGAGGAGCAACGATTCCGCCAGGAGAACTACAAAGCTACCAGGGCTGGAGAGTATATGTACCTTCAAGCAATCCCACTTTCAGTCATTGGAGATCGTGCCCATGGAGAAAAGAGCATCAATGGAGTAAGAGCCGAAGAGAAGGGCCCCAGATCGAAAGAGGAGCTGAACGACATTGTCGACACAGCGAGTCAAAGGGGCATCACTATGACTTGCAAAGAGATGAAATCGGCTGTTCCATACTCCGATCACAGGATGTACAAGAAGCTCAACATCGGCACGGACATCGGGAAGCTCAAGATTCTTCCAGTCAATGGTGGCAAGTTCTACTCCGAACGCTTTGTCGGACCTGGAGTGGAGTACCCACTACCGACCGAGTCCAGAGCCAACCGTGTCTACATGGAAGATTGGGAGAAGACGTACAGCTACTACTTCAACAAGGCCCTGAGACACCACATTGGACGAAAGGAAGTGTGGGAGAAGGCTTCTGGCAGGAGGAGAACGACATTTTCCGGGCTTAGATGTGACGAAGCCGGATGGGTGGACATTATGGAATTCCTGCATCACCCATGGATCTTCGATCACGAACAGGTCAAGACGGAGGATGACGGACTTGTTGATGTTGACTACCGAGCGGAGCGCATCAAGACCATGATCAAGACTGTTTGGTCAGAGTTCCAAGAGAAGAACAAAATCCGCATCCAATTCCTATGCATCGTTCTCGATTCTACCTTCGTCAAGCCAGATGATTACCTCAAGAATGTCATGGGAGTCGGTGATGACATCCATGATCTCATTGCGCAACGTGGTGAAGTCTTCCTAGCACCCATTGCTGTGCGTTCACCTGGAGGATTTTCAGCCCGTGGATCAGATTTTCGCCTTGACTACAGCAAGATTTGTCACCCGATCACAACGAGGATCGCAGATGATATTTGGTTCTGCCATCATGTTACCGAGTTCAAGAACGTGATCGGCATCATCAAAGAAGGTCTACGACCTGGAGGACACCGAGGAGGACGAACTCAAGTTTTCCTCAACCCATTTGTGCCATGGGACAAGCGATATAGGGAGATCCTGGGAGGACAATTGACACACCTAGGACAACCTCGCATGGTCCTTACATTCAGCGTTCATCGACTCATGAGTCTTGGAGTCATGATCAACGCGTCTGGCCAAATGGTGGTAAACGGGAACATCCCCTTCTCCGAGGTGACCGCAGCATGGTATCAGAACAACAACTATGATTGGGAACGACTAGTGGTTGATTCTGGAAAGTTTCAATTGGTGAGATCATGTCAAGAACCAAAGGAGATTGCAACGGCAAACACGGTGCTTCGTGTCTCCAAGGCCTTGCTGGACGATATTGACAGCGGGGACAACATTCCGTTCTACGACAAGTTCGTCGAGGATGTTGCAAAACTTGAATCACTCAGTGGAGCCCTCAGCCCTAACAGTGAGCTGAGGAACGACATCGTGACGTTCATTTCCGAGAACTACACTCCGGGAGAAGCTGGACACTTGATATGCCCAGCTTGCCTTACTGAGACTCCAAACATTCTATCCATCTGCATCAGGTGCCATGGAACGCTTGTCAGCTGGGGGGAGAAAGAAGCAGAGAAAGATGAAAGCACAGCCCCGGGAATGCCTGAAAGAGAAAGACATGAAAGCGGAGATGGCCAGGATGCTGATGACGATGACGTCGAGATGGAGAATGAAGACCAAGAGGAAATTGACAGACTGGTCAGGGAATCGAAGAAGAACACCGAGGAGGCTCCGGATGATGACATTGACATGACCGACGCCAGATCAAGCCATGAGAACGTCAAACCTGAAGAAGAACGTCGACGCAATGTACCTGATCAGAAAGTTGTATTCGGTGACAACACCAAAGAGCAACAAGAAGAAGAAGATGAAAAGGTTGCCAAAGAACAAGACCAAGATGAAGAGCGCCGAGAAGCAAGGATGCGATTGCCTATGTGGACAACGAGGATCATCCAAGCTTCACTAATCCAATGTATCGACATCGCCCAGAATGAGGACGCCATCGACAGCACAGCTCGCGCGATGGACTGTATGATTCTGAGCTACCTCAAGGATCGATATCGGCTATTTCATCTATGGACTTCAGTGGCACCAGCCCAGCAGTATCATGACCACGTGATGAGACTCAAGCTCATTCCTGAATTTGACGGATACATTCCATACGTGGGCGAGACTGCAGATGGTGAGTTGAAGGAACCAACAGAAGCACAGCTGATCGCTTCATTCCATGCGAATGCTAAGAATGGGAAGATCGGCGGGCGTGATTTGGAAACCTATTTGAAGGGAGTGAATGGTATTCGAGTGCTTTGCAAGATTATGAGGTACTTGATCCAGATTGGCATCACCCCTCAACTCATCTTCTCCAAGGTTGCCGACAACACGGACGAGGACGACGAACGGCAAGCAGAAGCACGATGGGAATCATCTGACTTTGTCAGGAAGATTATCTCCGGTGCCTTTGCCGTACGTTCCTACGACTATTTTCGTGTCACACCACCTCGACGGGATGATCATGTTCATATTGATCCTGTAGAACTAGCATGTGCAGTGACGGAAAGATGCAGAACATTTACCATCCTCGTGACGCTCAACAAAATCGGCCTGGAGCTACCTCAGCAACTACGCAAAATTTGGCAGGGAAAGCTCAAAGCGGTACAACAGAGCGCAGCACAGATGGCTACATGTCTCAGATCTCTTGATCCTGCAGAACGTGAAATTGCCAGGCAATATGTTCGAGCACTTGGTGATGAACAACCCGCAGAAGAACAGGCTACGGCGAGCACCAAGGAGACCGACACTGGCAAGAAACGGCGCAAAAAAAAGATGAGTTCCTCTAGATCTATGTCAATGAAGAGATCTTATGAGAGGATTCTGAGTGCCGGGCTAATTCGTATGAGTCTCATGCATCCAGGATGCGAAGATTTCCTGATGCAAGGGAACATGTTTAAAGGGCGTATGAACCTAGGATCTAATTCGATAGGTGCGTGGAAACCGGTACGGGCGTCGCCGTCCGGGAGTACACAATCCTCGAATACAGTAGATCAGCACCTTACAAATTTTGGCTACGGACAAAGGAGCATAATTCGAACACAGCTAGGACATCTTTGCCTGTCTTTCAAATGTTTCAACTCCTGTGCCCGGTACCTCGGCCAATGCACGTCGGCATGGCCTGAGGATACCGGACATGGGGGGTGCGAAAGAACCGTAGGCAACAGTCCATTAGTGTTCATGTCAATCACGAGCCTACACGCCGCTCGTGGCTCAAGACTTCCTACGCTCCCGCCTTGATGGAAAAGTCGCGTGCCGCTCACCGGAGATCTTGGGGAACAACTTGAAGGTAACGTTCATATTGTTCAAGCAGTACACGCGGAGAAGTGGAATCAGAATCCATTCACATTGACTATTATTATGAAAGCCAGCTGGGAAGCCGGCTAGTTGCTATTTGCGAACGAAGTGAGAATAGGGGGTCTGGGGGGGGGTAGTTGCCAAATTGGACAAAAATCGGGAAAATAGGTGGTGATTGTAGTGAGAAAAAAGTATGGTTTTGCAGGGTAATGTACCAGGCGGCAAAACAGTGACGGTGGGTATCGATTCCCCCTAGGTCCGGTTTTCTGTGTTTTCTGGGCTCAGTCAATGGACAGATAGATGGGCCAGCTAGTTAGAGGAGATTGGAGAGAGAAGGACATTGGGTGAAAAGTATGTGCAAGAACGGTTTCTGGGTGAAGAGTCTTTGGGTGAAAAGTATATATATTTATATGGGTAAAAAGTCTGTGCAAGAAGAGTTCCTGGGTGAAGAGTCTCTCGGTGAAAAGTCTGTGCAAGAAGAATCAAGAAGAGTTTCTGGGTGAAGAGTCTCTGAGTAAAAAGTATATGGGTGAAAAGTATGTGCAAGAAGAGTTTCTGGGTGAAAAGTATATGGGTGAAAAGTATGTGCGAGAAGAGTTCCTGGGTGAAGAGTCTCTGGGTGAAAAGTATATGGAAGAAAAGTATGTGCAAGAAGAGTTTTTGGGTGAAGAGTCTCTGGATGAAAAGTATGTGGGTGAAGAGTCTGTGGGTGAAAAGTATATGGGTGAAAAGTATGTCAAAAAAGAGTTTTTGGGTGAAGAGTCTCTGGGTGACAAGTATATGGGTGAAAAGTCTGTGCAAGAAGAGTTTCTGGGTGAAGAGTCCCTGGGTGAAAAGTATATGGGTGAAAAATATGTGCAAGAAGAGTTTCTGGGTGAAGAGTCTCTGGGTGAAAAGTATATGGGCAGGTGAAAAGTATGTGCAAGAAGAGTTTCTGGGTGAAGAGTCTATGGGCGAAAAGTATATTGGTGAAAAGTCTGTGCAAGAAGAGTTTCTGGGTGAAGAGTCTCTGGGTGAAAAGTATATGGTTGAAAAGTATGTGCAAGAAGAGTCTCTGGGTGAAAAGTATATGGGTGAAAAGTATGTGCGAGAAGAGTTTCTGGGTGAAGAGTCTATGGGTGAAAAGTATATGGGTGAAAAGCATGTGCAAGAAGAGTTTCTTTGTGAAGAGTCTGTTGGTGAAAGGAATATGGGTGAAAAGTGTGTGCAAGAAGAGTTTCCGGGTAAAGAGTCTCTGGGTGAAGAGTCTGTGCAAGAAGAGTTTCTGGGTGAAGAGTCTCTGGGTGAAAACTATGTACAAGAAGAGTTTCTGGATGAAGAGTCTCTGGATGAAAAGTATATGGCTGAAAAGTATATGGGTGAAAAGTATGTGCAAGAAGAGTTTCTGGGTGAAGCGTCTTTGGATGAAAAGTATATGGGTGAAAAATATGTGCAAGAAGAGTTTCTGGGTGAAGAGTCTCTGGGTGAAAATATGTGGGTGAAAAGTATGTGCAAGAAGAGTTTCTGGGTGAAGAGTCTCTGGGTGAAAAGTATATTGGTGAAAAGTATGTGCAAGAAGAGTTTCTGGGTGAAGAGTCTCTAGGTGAAAAGTATATGGGTGAAAAGTATGTGCACGAAGAGTTTCTTGGTGAAGAGTCTATGGGTGAAAAGTATATGGGTGAAAAGTATGTGCAAGAAGAGTTTCTGGGTGAAGAGTCTCTGTGTGAAAAGTATATGGGTGAAAAGTATGTGCAAGAAGAGTTTCTGGGTGAAGAGTCTCTGGATGAAAAGGGTGAAAAGTATGTGCAAGAAGAGTTTCTGGGTGAAGAGTCTCTGGGTGAAAAGTATATGGGTGAAAAGTATGTGCAAGAAGAGTTTCTGGGTGAAGAGTCTTTGGGTGAAAAGTATATGGTTGAAAAGTATGTGCAAGAAGAGTCTCTGGGTGAAAAGTATTTTGGTGAAAAGTATGTGCAAGAAGAATTTCTGGGTGAAGAGTCTGTGGGTGAAAAGTTAATGGGTGAAATGTACGTGCAAGAAGAGTTTCTGGGTGAAGAGTCTTTGGGTGAAAAGTATATGGGTGAAAAGTATGTGCGAGAAGAGTTTCTGGGTGAAGAGTCTATGGGTGAAAAGTATATGGGTGAAAAGTATGTGCAAGAAGAGTTTCTGGGTGAAGAGTCTCTGGGTGAAGAGTATATGGGTGAAAAGTATGTGCAAGAAAAGTTTCTGGGTGAAAGTATATGGGTGAAAAATATGTGCAAGAAAAGTTTCTAGGTGAAGAGTCTCTGGGTGAAAAGTATATTGGTGAAAAGTATGTGCAAGAAGAGTTTCTGGGTGAAGAGTCTCTGGGTGAAAAGTATATGGGTGAAAAGTATGTCCAAGAAGAGTCTCTGGGTGAAAAGTCTATGGGTAAAAAGTATATGGGTGAAAAGTATGTGCAGAAGAGTTTCTGGGTGAAGAGTCTCTGGGTGAAAAGTCTGTGCAAGAAGAGTTTCTGGGTGAAGAATCTCTGGGTGAAACGTATATGGGTGAAATGTATGTGCAAGAAGAGTTTCTGGGTGAAGAGTCTCTGGGTGAAAAGTATATGGGTGAAAAGTATGTGCAAGAAGAGTTTCTGGGTGAAGAGTCTATGGGTGAAAATATGTGGGTGAAAAGTATTTATCAGAAGAGTTTCTGGGTGAAGAGTCTCTGGGTGAAAAGTATATTGGAGAAACGCACGTGCAAGAAGAGTTTCTGGGTGAAGAGTCTGTGCAATAAGAGTTTCTGGGTGAAGAGTCTCTGGGTTCAAAGTATATGGGTGAAAAGTATGTGCAAGAGTTTCTGGGTGAAGAGTCTCTGGGTGAAAAGTATATGGGTGAAAAGTATATGGGTGAAAAGTATGTACACGAAGAGTTTCTTGGTGAAGGGTCTATGGGTTAAAAGTATGTGCAAGAAGAGTTTCTTGGTGAAAAGTATGTGCAAGAAGAATTTCTGGGTGAAGACTCTGTGGGTGAGAAGTTTATGGGTGAAAAGTATGTGCAAGAAGAGTTTCTGGGTGAAAAGTACATGGGCGAAAAGTATGTGCAAGAAGAGCTTCTGGGTGAAGAGTCTATGGGTGAAAAGTATATTGGTGAAATGTATGTGCAAGAAGAGTCACTGGGTTAAAAGTATATGGGTGACAAATATGTGCAAGAAGAGTTTCTGGGTAAAGATTCTCTGGGTGAAAAGTATATGTGTGAAAAGTATGTGCAAGAAGAGTTTCTGGGTGAAGAGTCTCTGGGTGAAAAGTATATGGGTGAAAACTATGTGCAAGAAGAGTTTCTGGGTGAAGAGTCCCTGGGTGAAAAGTATATGGGTGAACAGTATGTGCAAGAAGAGTTTCTGGGTGAAGAGTCTCTGGGTGAAGAGTCTCTGGGTCAAAAGTCTGTGAAAAGTATATGGGTGGGTGTGTAGTCTCTGGGTGAAAAGTATATGGGTGAAAAGTATGTGCACGAAGAGTTTCTTTGTGAAGAGTCTATGGGTGAAAATATGTGGGTGAAAAGTATTTGTAAGAGTTTCTGGGTGAAGAGTCTATTGGGTGAAAAGTATATGGGTGAAAAGTATGTGCAAGAAGAGTTTCTGGGTGAAGAGTCTATGGGTGAAAAGTATATGGGTGAAAAGTATGTGCAAGAAGAGTTTCTGGGTGAAGAGTCTCTGGGTGAAAAGTATATGGGTGAAAAGTATGTGCAAGAAGAGTTTCTGGGTGAAAAGTATATGGGTGAAAAGTATGTGCAAGAAGAGTTTCTGGGTGAAGAGTCTCTGGGTGAAAAGTATATGGGTGAAAAGTATGTGCAAGAAGAGTTTCTGGGTGAAGAGTCTCTGGGTAAAAAGTATATGGGTGAAAAGTATGTGCAAGAAGAGAGTCTCTTGGTGAAAAGTAGGTTTCTGGGTGAAGAGTCTCTGGGTGAAAAGTATATGGGTGAAAGCATGTGCAAGAAGAGTTTCTTGAAGAGTCTTTGGGTGAAAAGTATATGGTTGAAAAGTATGTGCAAGAAGAGTCTCTGGGTGGGTGAAAAGTATATGGGTGAAAAGTATGTGCAAGAAGAGTTTCTGGGTGAAAAGTCTGTGCAATAAGAGTTTCTGGGTGAAGAGTCTCTGGGTGAAAAGTATATGGGTGAAAAGTATGTGCAAGAAGGGTTTCTGGGTGAAGAGTCTCTGGGTGAAAAGTATATGGGTGAAAAGCATGTGCAAGAAGAGTTTCTGGGTGAAGAGTCTCTGGGTGAAAAGTATATGGGTGAAAAGTATGTGCAATAAGAGTTTCTTGGTGAAGAGTCTCTGGGTGAAAAGTATATGGGTGAAAAGTATGTGCCAGAAGGGTTTCTGGGTGAAAAGTCTGTGCAATAAGAGTTTCTTGGTGAAGAGTCTCTAGGTGAAAAGTACATGGGTGAAAAGTATGTGCAAGAAGGGTTTCTGGGTGAAGAGTCTCTGGGTGAAAAGTATATGGGTGAAAAGTATGTGCCAGAAGGGTTTCTGGGTGAAAAGTCTGTGCAATAAGAGTTTCTTGGTGAAGAGTCTCTAGGTGAAAAGTACATGGGTGAAAAGTATGGGCAAGAAGGGTTTCTGGGTGAAGAGTCTCTGGGTGAAAAGTATTGGGGAACATAGGGATAGATGGGATGCTGGCTTTCGTTCCCCCCTTCTCAGGTATTCTTTTTTAAAATCATTTTTCCAGTAAAATTGCCAAACACTTGCGGGTCTCATTTTAGGACAAGCCCATATATATCAATATCATTCCACTGTCGTCTGCTTACGATTGTGCTCATGGACTTAGGCCAACTGATGCTTGCTGTGTTTGTGGAGGTGGCACAGTGGTGGCTACTCCTACTACACTTCCTTTGAATGTGCTGGCCTTGACCACAAACCAAGCCGTGAATGCAGTACCGACTGCATATATGGGCTGGTACTACAGGATCAATCGAGATTGCGAGTTGTCAACCCTTGGCCTGACTTTCAATGGAAGCACTGGAGCAGTCACTGGCCGGACTCCAGTGTATGACGAGGATGTTCCCATCCTGGCCGCGGAGTGTGAAGTTCAAGTCTTCCAAGACATCGTTCGGGGAGTAGTGACTGGTGCTGATATGATCGTTGAAGTTCAGGCTATGTCCTACGGTCTCAAGAGACTTGTCTTCGCACTGCAGGATGCAAGTACCCAGCCATTGGGACAGAGCTCCTACGACTTGCAATTTGACCAATCCTTGGCCTTGGGAAGCTTCTCCCTGGCGTGCCTGCCAGCGGTAACATGGCTGGAATTGGCACCAAATGGCACACTTTCCTACAAGGCCATGGGCTTCAAAACGGGTGGCACATCTCGAGATGAAGTTGAGACTTTTGCAGAAGTGCGAGGTGACAGTGCTAGGTGCACTTTGACAGCCGTGAGACAATCTGTAGCTCAAGCTCAAACCGGCCCTAACGGTGTGTCGAATCGCTTCCTACCTCCAGAGGAACCCTCAGAGGTGACTCTGGACTTTGACGTTCAAAGAGTATGGGTTTGGAGCGGCATGCGATACAATACAGAGGAACAGGAAATCCTTGTCAGGAAGAGCCGAGCAATTGCAACACGGAAATTGTCAAGGATTCCTCCTAATGGCTTCAAGGTCTACAAGGATGTGGGCCATGGGTAGGCTTTGCCGTGAGAGTAGGTGGGCTGATCAGAAAGTCGCCCCATTTCTTTTTTGTCAAGAAACATAACTTCTGCTGAAATCAAACAACTGCTTCAACATTTTTTCTGTCGCAGGAGTGCAATGATCGCTTTTCCAATCATCACATTGAACCTTCCATACGCTTTACATGGGATTGACCTTGCAACTGCAGCTGTCACAACATAGGTGTAGATGCTTGCAACCCTTGCAGGACTTGGGGACCAATGTGGAAGACGACACAGAGCTATGGTTCCATGAAGACACTTCCAGCATTGTGAAGATACCACCTGGTGAACGTCCCGCAGCTTGGATGATATCGTGATAAGTCTTGTAGCATTACTCATCACCCCAGCTTGTCATGAAGTCCCGGTCACCGTCCCAGTTTGTCCCAGGTTTTTACGCCTTTTTTGAGCCGATGCCTCAGGAAATCGTGGATGTGAGATGTGAAGGCGCCAGTGGATTCAAATGGTCGCGCAGCACCGGCCAACTCACGCTGCAAGGACAAGATGTTTTGATCCTGGATCCCACCACGGGGCAGATTTATGGGGTGCCACTTATTGAGGTTCCTCAGCGCCTTGGAAAATCCTTCTTGCAGATCACGTGCTTTGTGGCAGGTACAGGTGAGAGCTATGACACGGTGCTCACCACCAAATTCAATGTCCGCATCGAAGATGACACATGCTTCTTCAAAAAGGATTGGGGCCTTGCATTCCAAGGCCAGAATAAGGGAAACATAACACAGGACCAATGTCAAGTGGAATGCCGGAAGAAAGACGATTGTGGTGCCTATGCTTTGGAGACTGCTGGATGCTTCATCCAGACCAGCAGCACCAGCTCCACTCCCACCGTTGATATTCAAATCCTATCCAGCCCTGGGCCAGCTTTCATCTACATCAGGGGCTTGTGCGATGAGGAGACATCTTGTGTGGACTTGGTGGAATCAAATGAAGTGCAGCTGCTTGAAGAAGAGTTTTGCCCGAGGGGCATCAAGTCTTCCAGAGGGATTTGCTCACAGCCCATCGGAGACTCGGGAACTCTGAACTGCAGCTCAACTGTCACCACCGTCTCGCCGTTGTCCTTTGTGATGTTTTCCCTTTCGCCAATCTTTTCCCGCTTCTCGGGCATGGTTCCGGCTGGCCAGGCTCCACATTTCTTGCGGGTGCGCTGGGTGAGCTCTAGCAGCAGCTGGGAATACGACTCCATGTCAGGGTGGGCAAACTTTACGCCTCTTCCAAGTGATGTCTTGGTTGCCAACATTTCAAGCACCGCGGTGACCTTGAATCAAGATGTAAACTCCTATTTTGAGGGCATCTACTTGGGTTACGCTGCCGCAGATGCAAGTTTCAACATTACTTCAAGCATCAGCACATTTGATGCCTGTGATCTCAAGGTTACAGGCACACTGCTGACTGTCTGGAATTGCGAAGAGGAATTGAGCAGGGTGTACTCTCGACAAGGTCAAACCGTGGAGGATGAACTGCTGCTGAGCATGGAAGCTTGCCCCCTTCCAGGCCGGTATGGTGTTTGGGTGGTGCGCAGGTACAACACCACGGATTTTGTGAACACTGACACCGGCGAAGCTGAGCTGCGGGGCGAAGTGATCGCTTGCTTCGAAAAGGACTTCATCGGAAACGCTTTCATCGATGGACTCAACGAAACCACTGTGTGGTTGCTTGGCGAATAAATCATCTATGGCGGTGATGACAAATTAAAGTTTTATAAGTTTAATACTTTAGCCTCCTATCAAATCAATGCCTCCCGTTTTGAAGGTCAGGTAGGGCTTCAAGGAAAAAGGGCGTGCGGTTTAAAGCAGTTGACTCCAGGCTGTCCTGCTGGGCTAAGGTTGAAAGACAGCCTCACAAATGCTCCAAGATATGCCTCTGACAAAGATCCTCGGCTTAGTTTGGCCACATGTGGCACATGCACTTGTGGTAGTCATGGTGATCTGTCCAAATTGATGATCATCTTGATTGAACAGCAAAATGGGTTCAGTGCGCTGGCCCCTAGCTGGATGCCTTTGTCCAAATGACTCGCATGCAACGGTATCGCCCTTCATACGCTAGTAGCTCAACAA
Source organism: Cladocopium goreaui (assembly GCA_947184155.2). NCBI lineage: Eukaryota > Dinophyceae > Suessiales > Symbiodiniaceae > Cladocopium > Cladocopium goreaui. Next base: position 18,016 of record CAMXCT020004191.1, on the reverse strand, counting down.
TTCGGGCGCATCAGCCACAGGTAAGAAACGATGCAAGCCTGCTGAAGATTTCAGCTTCACTGACAGCAGAGGCTGGGGTTGGGCCGGGAACTGCATTTGCACAGATCGAAAACTATTCTGAAATTGTGCTGCGCTTACGAACTCTGGTTTGTGGTGTGAAATGTTTTTATCCATCCTACTGGGATGATCCCATTTGAATCCATTTGACACATATTTTCAAGGGATCAAACCTACCAACCAGACTTGAAGACATTCCATGGCCGGTGAAGCTGGGCTGCAGGCCTGTTCTCTGCCTTTCGATGAGACAGCTGCCAGTGACACGGTACCAGGGCTGTGGCCCCTGATTCCCTTTACCCAAGATCCTGAAGAATCCTGAAGAGTCCTTCCGAGTCATTCCCATTGTAGAGAGCTTGTTTGTCTTTTCATCTCTGTTTGGCTACAGACCATGAGCCCACCAAGACCATGAAGGGTAAGTGATCCCATGGCTGCTGTGGGTCCGAGAAGATCATATTTGAGGGTTGTGCGGAAATGGCAGATACTGGGGATACCCTAACATGACAATTTTAGTGAGTCTATTTTCAGACAAACCTATTGTTTGATGCTGATGCAAGATGCTTGAAGATCGTATTCCCGACCGAGGGTCATGCTGCCTCATCGGAATTTCACGGCTCTGTGCTGGCTGCTTGAAATTGCTCATTTCGACCCGTTTTGCTTCTAACCCGGAACTTTTCCTTCCGAACGGGTAACGGGACAAGGATGAATCGAAGTGGTTTATGCAGTTTTGATGCATGCGCATTCATGAGACCTCTAGGTGCTGGTCAGCATTTCTGGTTTCACATAGTGACGAGGAAAAGGTTCATGCATTTTTTGTCTGGAAAAATCATGGAAGGTTTCCCAGTGACGAGGGGCCATGACGGGTCTTAGTTTCTGGCGATGACAGGCACGAGACCAAGACGATGCAGAGGAACAACCATCAGAGCCAGTTTACCTCCTGGGTACTCTGGAGGATACCGGGCTATATAGTTTCCTGTCAGAAAAGTCTGGCGTTAGTGCACAGTAATTAGAAGCATGAACTTCTTGTTTGGCACTTTCAGAGAAGTGCATCAGTTAAGCGTGCCTCTGACCACAACGTGCATTCATGCTGCCTTCATGTCCCCAATTTTTGCAAGGTTTGAGTGCCTGTGAATGCTTTGGACGAGAGCATAGGGAAGTATTGCCCGTTTCAGAAGCAGCACGCGGCCTCGTGCCTGATGCTCCTCCTTCCACTTACAACATCTTCGCGCCGCCTCCCATTCTGCTCTTTGAAGGTCCATATGTCTGCGACGCAGACAGTCACATTACGTCGGGTCAGTTTCAAGGTCTTGATGAGGACCGCCGTGTCTAGCGCTTGCTTTGCCAATTTGCACCACTCTGATCTCGTTGAATTCTGTTTTGCTACACACTTCATACACTTCATGTGCTAGGGCCCTAGGGCATGGAAGTAAGAGATGGATCCGGTGCTGGTTGTCAGATGTCAGTGGCACATATGGATACTTTATCGATCCCCCTGGGAATTTCCTCCAAAGAACCATGCAGCCCAGGTTGTCCCTAAAGACATTTTTTTACAGGTAGAAACGTGGTTTTTGCCACATGGCTAAGCCGGACTCTACGTTTTTTGATAGGGGCATCGCCGGTCATAATTTTGTGGAGAAGGCATTTTGAGGGGCAATTGACATGCTTTTGGAATCGTTGACAAAAACAGAAACTTTAATCTGGCAGGGCCAGGGGTGAAAAAGACAAACAACTGGCAACTGCGGTGTGCAAAACAAACACTTGGTGTTTATGTGAGGTTGACTTCCACGTGGCTAGTACAGACCTCCTGATTCTTTAGAGAATTTCTTTTGTATTTGCATTTTTCTTTGTAGCTGGTTGCCAGGGTACCAGTAGTGATTTTTTAGAGGGTGTCAGACCCCCAGGCATCCTAGGTAGTGATTCTTTAGATGTGCCATTTCAGTAGGTATAGGTGGACTGCCGTTTTTTGTCTAAAAAATGAGGTGTCCATGTGAGAAGGCGAATTCCCACAGGGGTCTTTATCGTATGATCCAGCCCTAACTGGCCTAACCGGCCCGCCTTGGTTCTCCACTGACTTTCCTTGCACTTGACTTGTTGAATTTGTCAAATCCTGCCAGGATGGCTGCAGAGCAAAGTGCTTGTCAAAACCAGACTGCAATTTCTATCTCCACACCGCGCAGCTGCGAATGTGTGAACTGCTGGAGAAATGTACACGGATTGGGTTGACGGGGGTTGACGCAACGCACAAGCTCTTTGGTGTGCTGCGGGCAGGTCAACTAGAGTGCCCCAGTTGCAACGGGCTGTGGACGCGGGTTGACTTCAACCTGTGGGTGAGGTCAAGAAGTTGGCCACCAGGTCAAACTAAATTGAAGTTCATGCGGTCATACGATCAGACAGACAACTCCTTGGACATGTTGTCACATGATGCCCAGGACATCCCAGGACTGTTTTTTTCACGCACCCTGTGGATAGTAGCAACTGATTAATGCATGTAATTATTGTAATTGAACTTAAATGGACAAGTACCTGATGCACACAAGATGCACATTGAAAACCATCAATCGATCATGAAGCAAGCATGAGGCAACTGCATACACGCTCAAAAGATGTCAAACCATTCATCGATCAGAAATCTATCAAGAGTCCCTCACCATGAATTTAACCACTAGCACCGCAAAACTCAGCCGATCCGTGTCCGTACTTGTTCGAACCTATTGCGAGTCCATGAATCATGCGTCAGTCAGACGTCACAAACAGTTCATGAGAAAAATCGGCGTAGTGTGTCCAGACAACAACTCTGTTTAGGCTAAATCCAGCAGACCATCGTCAGGTTCGGGAAGGCAACTGTTGGGGTATATGGAGTAACTAATGGCCAGACGACAAGGTCTGGCAGTTTTGGAAAAGGAGCCATCCGATTTTTTGGGCACCCGATGACCTGACACATAGCCCCATGGCCCATTTGTGA
>CAMXCT020004191.1:0-12500 GCA_947184155.2 Cladocopium goreaui | reverse complement strand
GTAGATCCGCGCTAGATAAATCCCCCAAGAGTACGCAGTTGCCCATTGGTCAGCTTGCTGTACTTGAAAGCCCAAGAGCGCTGTTTGCTTCAAATACAGTAACGCGACAGTCAGCCGGTAGCAGCAACTGGGACATGGGCCGTGGAGTCTGCAGTGTTAAACCAAATAAAGGAACCATGTATGATTCATTAATATTCAATATGATAGCTATTCCAATAGCTCCAACAGCTCCAGCTGCTCCAACAGCTCCAGCTAAAAGAGCCGCGCGCTGGCAATGTTTGCAAGATTTTGATCGAAATTGATGATTTACAATTTTCTTCCCTCATGTTTGACGTTTGTTGGAACCATTGAACTTTCGAGGCGGATTCCTGTAAATACGCGCTGAATGTGATTTGCACCTGAATCCGGGAGAAAGTATTTTAGAGAAGATGCCATATAGAACAGTCAGAGTAACTTCTGGGTTACAAGTACAGACTGACACATGTAAATGGGCAACTTCAGCTCTACTCAGCAACTCACCTGAGAGAAAGAGTAGCTCAGAGAAGAGGCACGGAGAAAAGAAGCCGCTTGGAGAAGAATTGACCTATAGAAGAGTTGCTGAAGAGGAAGAGTGTGGCTCAGAGAAGCGGCTCGGAGAATAGATAGCTCAGAGACGAGGAGGATCATTCAGTCGGTCTTTGAGTCGTTAGTCACTCATGCATTCTTTCAGCCAGTTTATCCATTCGGTCATTCATCCGGTCAATTCTTCATGAGTCCAATAAACCAAACACTGATGTCAGTCAGCATTGTCTCCTATAGCTGCGTATTTCTTTCGAAACTAATTCCGCCCCGGCATGGCCAGGCACTACCGTAAATAGACCAGGTTCACCCAATGTCAAAAACCGAGGGTGAACCCATGTTCGGAGTGAAAGTATTGCACATTTCTTGGATTAACTTTGAATCTTTGTGTGTGTGTGCAACAATTATTTGATTGAACATACATACAGCATGCAGAGCACTTGGCACAAGCTTTCACCCAGGGAACAGCGGAATTTTCATCGGCTCCATGGTTTGGAACGGTTTAACTTCAACGTGTTTCTCGGAATTGCGCCAGGCTGCAAGCCTTGAACAATTATCATGAACAGTTTCACACCGTGTCCGATTCGTTGTTTCTTGGGAAGTGCTGATTTGAGACAGAGGATCTCAAGAGTTGACAATTTGAACCGTTGTTTTGAGGCAATATTCTAATGCGAACTTTGCTTGGTGGAACCCCTTCTGAATCCAGTTCCAGTGGTACCACTTGTTTTGAACCGCTTTTCCTTTCTTTTTGCTGCCGCCTTCTCCCACCCTGAACGAAACATAGAGGTGGTAAGCTCGTTGTATTATTGAGCTGAAGGTTGTGCAGTTAGAAGCGAAAAACAAAGACATAAGAAACGATCCTGATGTTTGATTGTGCAGGCATTCCTGGGAAGGCGTAAGATTCCTATTCCAAGAGTGTATCCACCAGCGAGCCAAGTTTCCATCGCTTGCAACCAATGGTCCAGATTGATGAGTGTGGCTTGGCGTCCTTGAGGGAGAAGACTAACGGAGGCGGAGCAATGTGGTCGTCTTTTGGGTCGTAAAAAGTCACTGTAAAGGTTGTACGTCGGGTCACGCCACGAGGTGGACTGCATAGCACGACACACAAGCCACGAAAAGATACTTAATTTTAGAGCTGACGCTCATCGTCGGCTCCGCCGGATTACTTGACCTCGATGTCATCGCAGGGTGGGCTTGAAAGCTATTGAATGAGGACCTGCTGCTTCAGAAATATATTCCTTATGCTTTTTTGAACAAATTCATGGAATCATGGAACTGCGGTTTTTTTCTTGGAGCAAGTGGGGAAGGCGTGTTCCCGAAAGCTCCTGCGATGGTTTTTCCCAGAGAATTGCTGCCAATTTCAACTTTCCACTTCGTGTAAAAGCGCCTCTGTGTAAAGAGTTCTCTCTGTGTAAAAGCTTCTGGGTGTAAAAGCTTCTGCGTGTAAAAGCTTCTCTGTCTAAAGACTTCTCTGTGTGAAAACTTTTGTGTGTAAAAGTTTCTGCGTGTGAAAGCTTCTCTATGTAGAGATTTCTCTGTGCAAAAACTTCTGTGTGTAAACTCGCTTGTGTGTAAAAGCTTCTCTGTGTACAGGCTTCTCTGTGTAAAAACTTCTGTGTGTGAAAGCTTCCGTGTGTAAAAGCTCTCGGGTGTGTGAAAGCTTCTCTGTGTGAAAGCGCGTCTGTGTAAAGATTTCACTGTGTGTAAAAGCTTCCGTGTGTAAAACTCTCTGTGTAAAGGCTTCTCTGTGTAAAAGTTTCTGTGTGTAAATGCGTCTGTGTGTGAAAGCTATATATCTGTGTAAAGACTTCTTTGTGTAACAGCTTCTGTGTGTAAAGGCTCCTAGACGTTTGTGTGCAAAAGCTCCTTAGGGTAAAGACTTCTCTGTGTAAAACCTTCTGTGTGTAAAAAGCTCCTTTGTGTAAGACTTCTCTGTGTAAAAGCCCCTGTGTGTGTAAAAGCTTGCTGTGTGTAAATGCTTTTGTGTGTAAAAGCTCCTCTGTGTAAAGGCTTCTCTGTGTAAAAGCTTCTGTGTGTAAACCGGCTGTGTGTTAAAGCTCTCTGTGTAAAGACTTCTCTGTGTAACAGCTTCTGTGTGTAAAAGCTCCAAGCCGTTTGCGTGCAAAAGCTCCTTAGAGTAAAGACTTCTCTGTGTAAAACCTTCTGTGTGTAAAAGCTCCTCTGCGTAAAGGCTTGTCTGTGTAAAAGCCCCTGTGTGTGTAAAAGCTTGCTGTGTGTAAATGCTTTTGTGTGTAAAATCTCCTCTGTGTAAAGGCTTCTCTGTGTAAAAGCTTCTGTGTGTAAACGCGTCTGTGTGTAAAAAACACTCTGTGTAAAGACTACTTCGTGTAAAAGCTTCTGTGTGTAAAAGCTCCGAGACGTTTGTGTGCAAAAGCTCCTTAGAGTAAAGACTTCACTGTGTAAAACCGTCTGTGTGTAAAAAGCTCCTTTGTGTAAAGACTTCTTTGCGTAAAAGCCCCTGTGTGTGCAAAAGCTTCTGTGTGTCTCCTCCATCCAGTTTTCTTTCGGGTCACGCTGTGGTCCAGTTTCAATCTGCAACATTGTTTCTTGTGGAAGAATGCCAAGAACATGTGAGAGCATCGCGCGTTTAAAAATTGAACATAAACAGCGCACAAAGTGCTGTAATTTACAGCAATTTGCGCTGTCAGATGGCAAGAACCCGCGTAAATACCACAGTTTTAGTTCCCGAAAGTGGCTAAAGCACTGTTATTTACAGGGTTTCGTTCACGTCACAATCTTCGATTTTTTGAAAAACGCGTAAATACCAGCGTTTTTTGCGTTCATCAACGCAAAAAATCGGTTCAAAAAGGGAAGAAAAATGCTGTAATTTACAGGGGTTTGGCGCCGCCACGGGCAAAAAAATGCGTAAATACCAGCTTTTCGGCGTCCAAAAGTGGCCAAAACACCGCTATTTACACTGTTTCGTGCTTTCCACGTTTTCTTGAAATTGCAAAAACCGTGTAAATACCAGCATTTTTTGCGATCAACCCGCAAAAAATGTTGTAATTTACAGTGTTTCTTTGCTTTGCTTTCAAAAACACTGGTATTTGCAGTGTTTTGTGCATCTCGGGTCCCAACAGTATTGGTATTTACAGCATTTTCCGCGTTTTTGCATGGCTCCCGCAAAAGACGTTAAAACTTACAGCATTTTTGCGACTTTCAAAAAGCGAAAAATCGTCCGAAAAATGTGTCAAAACGGCGCTTTTTTTCGATTTTAGGTACCCTCCAAACGGGGGGGGGGGCGGGATTTTGCTCTTGGAGACGCTTATGAGCGACCCGGATTCCGTCCAAAAAGCTTTCCCCCACCCTCCTGAAGGATTTTTGGTGTTTTTCGGGGCCCGGCGGCATTTGTCAGCGTACTCGTGGGGAGCCGGCGGAGCCGAATTTAAGCGCTTACGCGCGACAGCCGGCCAGGGGCCCAACTATGTTGGCCCATCTTGTGGCCATGTTGGCCTATGTTGGCTTATCTTGCGGGCTATGTTGGCCCAGCTTGGGGCTATGTTGGACTATCTTGAAGGCTATGTGGGCCGATCGTGAGGTCTATGTCGGCCGATCTTGAAGCCTATGGTGGCCCATGTTGACCCATGTTGAGCCAAAAGATCCGAAAAATGGGAACAGCAAAAAAACACTGTAAAACGATGTAAAACGCTGGATATTTTGATGGTTGGCGGCCTATCTTGCGGCTATGTTGGCCTATCTTGGGGCAATGTTGGCCTATCTTGAGGGCAATATGGGCGCATCTTGGGGCTATGTTGGCCCATCTTGGGGCTATGTTGGCCCATCTTGGGGCTATGTTGGCCCATCTTGGGGCTATGTTGGCCCATCTTGAGGCCTTGAGGCCTATCTTGGCCCAGGTTGACCCCCCAACTATGTTGGCCCATCTTGTGGCGATGTTGGCCTATGTTGGCTTATCTTGCGGGCTATGTTGGCCCAGCTTGGGGCTATGTTGGACTATCTTGAAGGCTATGTGGGCCGATCGTGAGGTCTATGTCGGCCGATCTTGAAGCCTATGGTGGACCATGTTGACCCATGTTGAGCCAAAAGATCCGAAAAATGGGAACAGCAAAAAAACACTGTAAAACGATGTAAAACGCTGGATATTTTGATGGTTGGCGGCCTATCTTGCGGCTATGTTGGCCTATCTTGGGGCAATGTTGGCCTATCTTGAGGGCAATATGGGCGCATCTTGGGGCTATGTTGGCCCATCTTGGGGCTATGTTGGCCCATCTTGGGGCTATGTTGGCCCATCTTGGGGGATATGTTGGCCCATCTTGGGGCTATGTTGGCCCATCTTGGGGGCTATGTTGGCCCATCTCGAGGCTATGTTGGCCCATCTTGAGGCCTATGTTGGCCCATGTTGACCCATCTTGAGCCACATGTGCGATGTTTGTGCAAAAGATGTTGAATGCCACAGGGCCAAAAAACACTGTAAATTACAGGGGTTTCTGTCGACACGCGCACCCTACCAGAGGTCGGCGGCTGGGGCGGCGGCCCCTCTCTCCTACGGAGAGGAGAGAAACGCCTACGGCAAGGACACGGCCAGGGGGCCCCTGGCCGGATTTAAGCGCTTACGCGCGACAGCCGGCCAGGGGCCCAACTATGTGGGCACATTTTGTGGCTATGTTAGCCTATGTTGGCCTATGTTGGTCTATCTTGGCAATGTGGGCCCATCTTGTGGCTATGTTGGCCTATGCTGGCCTCATGTTGATTCATGTTGAGCCAAAAGATCCGAAAAATGGGAACAGCAAAAAAAACACTGTAAAACGCAGGATATTTTGATGGTCGGCGGCCTATCTTGGGGCTATGTTGGCCTATCTTGAGGGCAAGGTGGGCCATCTTGGGGCTATGTTGGCCCATCTTGGGGGCTATGTTGGCCCACATTGGGGCTATGTTGGCCCAGCTTGGGGCTATATTGGCCCATCTTGGGGGCTATGTTGGCCCATCTTGCGGCTATGTTGACCCATCTTGGGGCCTATGTTGGCCCATGTTGACCCATCTTGAGCCACAAGCTCCGAAAAAGGAGAAAAAATGCGAAGAGCACAAAACACCGTAAAACGCGGGAGTTTTTGGCGGGGGGGGAGAGGTCGGCAGAGGTCGGCGGCAGGGGGCGCGGCCCCTCTCTCCTACGGAGAGGAGAGAAACGCCTTCGGCTATGCCACGGCCAGGGGCCCCTGGCCGGATTTAAGCGCTTACGCGCGACAGCCGGCCAGGGGCCCATGTTGAGGTGATATGGGTAGCTGGGAGCAGGATCTTAAGGCTATGTTGCCCCATCTTGGGGCTATGTTGGTCCATCTTGGGGCTATGTTGGCCCACCCTATGTTGGCCCGTCTTGGGGCCTAGGTTGACCGATCATAAGGCCTATGTTGACCCATGTTGAGCCAAAAGATCCGAAAAATGGGAACAGCAAAAAAACACTGTAAAACGCAGGATATGTTGATGGTCGGCGGCCCATCTTGGGGCTATGTTGGCCCATCTTGGGGGCTATGTTGCCCCATCTTGAGGCTATTTTGGCCCATCTTGGAGCTATGTTGGCCCATCTTGGGGGTATGCTAGCCCATCTTGGGGGCTATGTTGGCCGATCTTGAGGCTATGTTGGCCCATCTTGAGGCTATGTTGGCCCATCTTGACCCATCTTGAGCCACATGTGCGATGTTAGTGCACAAACATGTTGAATGTCACAGGGCCAAAAAACACTGTAAATTACAGGGGTTTCTGTCGACACGCGCACCCTACCGGAGGTCGGCGGCAGGGGCCCAACTATGTTGACCCATCTGTTGGCCTATGTTGACCTATCTTGCGAGCAATGTGGGCCCAGCTTGGAGCTATGTTGACCCAGCTTGGGGCTATGTTGGCCTATCTTGAAGGCTATGTGGGCCGATCTTGACGCCTATGTCGGCCGATCTTGAGGCCTATGTTGGCCCATGTTGACCCGCGTGGAGCCAAAAGATCCGAAAAATGGGAACAGCAAAAAAACACTGTAAAACGCAGGATATTTTGAGGGTCGGCGGCCGATCTTGGGGCTATGTTGGCCCATCTTGGGGCTATGTTGGCCCATCTTGGGGCTATGTTGGCCCATCTTGGGACTATGTTGGCCCATCTTGCAGCTATGTTGGCCCATCTTGCAGCTATGTTGGCCCATCTTGGGGCTATGTTGGCCCATCTTGAGGCCTATGTTGGCCCATCCTGAGGCCCATGTTGGCCCAAGTTGACCCAGCTTAAACCACAAGACCCGAAAAATGGGAAAAAATGGGAAGAGCACAAAACACCGTAAAACGCGGGACTTTTTAGCCGGACCGGGTGGTCTGCGGCTGGGGCGGCGGCCCCTCTCTCCTACGGAGAGGAGAACTGCCGTACGGCAATGCCACGGCCAGGGGGCGCCTGGCCGGATTTTTGAGCTGACGCTCATCGTCGGCTCCGCCGGACCACTCGGCCCTCCATTTCATCGCAGTGTGGGCGTGAAAGTTACTGAATGAGGACCTGCTTCAGAAATCTATTCCTTAGGTTTTTTGGAACATATTTGTTGGAATAGACAATTTTTTGGGGAGCAAGTGAGTTCCCGAAAGCTCCTGCGAAGGGTTTTTCCTAAAGAACTGCTGCCAATTTCAACTTGTTACTTCGTGTAAAGGCGCCTCTGCGCAAAGACTTCTCTGTGTAAAAGCTTTTGTGTGTAAAAGTTTCCGTGTGTAAAAGATTCTCTGTGTAAAGACTTCTTTGTGTAAAAGCTTCTCTGTGTGAAAGCACGTCTGTGTAAAGATTTCTCTGTGTAAAAGCTTCCGTGTGTAAAAACCCTCTGTGTAAAGGCTTCTCTGTGTAAAAGTTTCTGTGTGTAAACGCGTCTGTGTGTTAAAGCTCTCTGTGTAAAGACTTCTTTGTGTAACAGCTTTTGTGTGTAAAAGCTCCAAGACGTTGTGTGAAAAAGCTCCTCAGAGGAAAGACTTCTCTGTGTAAAACCTTCTGTGTGTAAAAAGCTACTCTGTGTAAAGGCTTCTCTGTGTAAAAGCTTCTTGTGTGCAAACGCGTCTGTGTGTAAAAAGCCCTCTGTGTAAAGACTTCTTCGTGTAAAAACTTCTGTGAGTAAAAGCTCCTAGACGTTTGTCTGCAAAAGCACCTTAGAGTAAAGACTTCTCTGTGTAAAACCTTCTGTATGTAAAAAGCTCCTTTGTGTAAAGACTTCTCTGTGTAAAAGCCCCTGTGTGTGTGGGTAAAAGCTTCTGTGCGTCTCCTCCCTCCAGCTTTCTTTCGGGTCACGCTGTCTTCCAGTTTCAATCTGCAACGTTGTTTCTTGTGGAAGAATGCAAAATAATGCAAAGAACATGTGAAAGCATCGCGCGTTTAATTACTTTACTTCGTGTGATCCCCACCATGACATTTATACATTTTCTTACTGGCAAATCTTCTGGCAGTCTATCTGACATATCTTCTGACATTCTATTTGGCATTCTATCTGGCATATCTTCCGGCATATGATCTGGCATATCTTCTGGCATATCTTCTGGCATTCTATCTGGCAAATCTTCTGGCATTCTATCTGGCATTCTATCTGACATATCTTCTGGCATTCAATCTGGCATTCTATCTGGCATGTATTCCGACATATCTTCTGGCATTCTATCTGACATATCTTCTGGCATATATTCTGACATATCTTCTGGCATATCTTCTGGCATATCTATCTGGCATATCTTCTGGCATATTTTCTGGCATTCTATCTGGCAAATTTTCTGGCATTCTATCTGGCATTCTATCTGGCATATCTTCTGGCATATTATCTGGCATTCTATCTGGCATATCTTCTGGCATATCTTCTGACATATCTTCTGGCATTCTATCTGGCATTCTATTTGGCATTCTATCTGGCATATCTTCTGGCATATCTTCTGACATTCTTTCTGACATTCTTTCTAAATTTCTTCTGCACATTCTTTGTCCCATATCTTCCTACATGAGGTCCGGCAGGGAACACTTGGCGTGGATACTCGCGGTTGAGGTCCGGCAGGGAACACTGGGCGTGGATGGTCGTGGTTGAGGTCCGGCAGGGAACACTGGGCGGGGATACTCGCGGTTGAGGTCCGGCAGGGAACCCTGGGCGGGGATGGTCGTGGTTGAGGTCCGGCAGGGCACACTGAGCGTGGATGGTCGTGGTTGAGGTCCGGCAGGGCACACTGAGCGTGGATCGCGGTTGAGCAGGAGGAGGAGGAGGAGAGGAGAGGAGAGGAGACGAGGAGAGGAGACGAGGAGAGGAGGAGGAGGAGAAGGGGGAGGAGGAGGAGCAAGCAACTGAAATAAAATCTAACAACCCTCACCTGGCAGGTGGGGAAAAATTGAACATAAACAGCGCACAAAGTGCTGTAATTTACAGCATTTTGCGCTGTCAGCTGGCAAGAACCCGCGTAAATACCACAGTTTTAGTCCCCGAATGTGGCTAAAACACTGTTATTTACAGGGTTTCGTTCACGTCACGATCTTTGAATTTTTGGGAAACGCGTAAATACCAGCGTTTTTTGCGTTCACCAAGGCAAAAAAATCGGTTCAAAAAGTGCAGAAAATGTTGTAATTTACAGGGGTTTGGCGCCGCCACGGGCAAAAAACTGTGTAAATACCAGCGTTTCAGCGTCCAAAAGTGGCAAAAACACCGCTATTTACAGCGTTTCGTGCCTTCCACGTTTTCTTGAAATTGCAAAAACCGTGTAAATACCAGCATTTTTTGCGATCAACACGCCAAAAATGCTGTAATTTACAATGTTTTTTTTGCTTTGCTTTCAAAAACACTGGTATTTGCAGTGTTTTGTGCATCTCTGGTTGAAAACGTATTGGTATTTACAGCATTTTCTGCGTTTTTGCATGGCTCCCGCAAAAGACGTTAAAACGCAAAAATGCTGTAATTTACAGCATTTTGTGACTTTCGAAAAGCGAAAAATCGTCCGACAAATGTGTCAAAACGGCACTTTTTTCCGATTTTAGGTACCCTCCAAACGGGGGGGGGGGCCTTTTGCTCTTGGAGACGCTTATGAGCGACCCGGATTCCGGCCAAAAAGCTCTCCCCCACCCTCCTGAAGGATTTTTGGTGTTTTTCGGGGCCCGGCGTCGGAGGGTCGGCGGTTTGGGGCGCGCCTCACCATAGAGCTCTAGTCGCTCTGGGACGCTCGTGACGCATTTGTCAGCGTACTCGTGTGGAGCCGGCGGAGCCGAATTTATGAGGCTTACGCCTGACAGCCGGGCGCCGGCCAAAGCAGACCCGTGGAAGGTATGCGTTGGGTGTAATCCATGTCCATGTTCTGGTGGTGTTGTTGTTGTTGTTGTTGCTGTTGTTGTTGTTGTCGTGGTCGTCGTTGTTTTTTGTTGTTGTTTTTGTTGTTGTTGTTGTTGTTGATGTTGTTGTTGTTGTTGTTGTTGTTGTGGTTGTTGTTGTTGTTGTTGTTGGCCGATGTTGGCCCTATTTGGGCGCAGGTTTGCCCCTGTCTTGGCCCTAGGTTGTTGTTGTTGTTGTTGTGGTTGTGGTTGTTGTTGTGGTTGTCGTTGTCGTTGTCGTTGTCGTCGTTGTTGTCGTTGTGGTTGTTGTGGTTGTTGTTGTTGTTGTGGTTGTTGTTGGCCGATGTTGGCCCTATTTGGGCGCAGGTTTGCCCCTGTCTTGGCCCTAGGTTGTTGTTGTTGTTGTGGTTGTTGTTGTTGTGGTTGTTGTGGTTGTCGTTGTCGTTGTCGTTGTCGTCGTTGTTGTCGTTGTTGTTGTTGTGGTTGTTGTGGTTGTTGTTGTTGTTTGTTGTTGTTGTTGTTGTTGTCGTCGTCGATGATGTTGTTGGTGATGTTGTTGTTGATGTTGTTGTTGATGTTGTTGACGTCGTCGATGTTGTCGATGTGGTTGATGTGGTTGATGTTGTTGTCTTTTGCATCAAGTTGGAGCTAAGTTGGGCCATCTTGGAGCTATGTTGAGCCATCTTGGGGTCATGTTGGGCGATCTTGGGGCCATGTTGGGCCTATGTTGGGCCATCTTGGGGCCATGTTGGGCCATTTTGGGCCATCTCGGGGCCATCTTGGGCCTATGTTGGGCCGTCTTGGGCCATCTTGGAGCCATGTTGGGCCTATGTTGGGCCATCTTGGGCCTATGTTGGCCCTATGTTGGCGCAGGCTTGCCCCTATCTTAGCCTTATGTTGACCCATGTAGCCCACATCTTGGCCGATGTTGGCCCTATGTTGGCACCAAGGCCGTCAAGAACATCTGCAGAGACAAATTTTTGCGATTTTTTCCGCCCCTCAAAGCAAAAACTATGGAAAAACCCACATTTTTTAACATCGCCAAGGTGCAATTCTGCGCCGCCGAGGGGCCCGAAACCCTGTAAAAAACGATGTTTTTTGAACACCACACGCAGAATACACTGTAAATTACACGTATAATCGTGGACCGGGGGTGGGGCGGAATCGGGCGGAGGTAAGTACGAGGTGGGTCGGCGGCAGGGGCGGCCAGCGTATATAACCTTCGGTTACCACCGAAGGCCTCCGGCGAGGACACGGGCGCCAGCGTACTCGTGTGGAGCCGGCGGAGCCGAATTTTTGGGCTGACGCCCCTCGTCGGCTCCGCCGGACCACTCGGCCTTCCATTTCATCGCAGTGTGGGCGTGAAAGGTACTGAATGAGGACCTGCTTTCCTTAGGTTTTTTGGAACATATTTGTTGGAACAGACGATTTTTTGGGGAGCAAGTGAGTTCCCGAAAGCTCCTGCGAAGGGTTTTTCCTAAAGAACTGCTGCCGATTTCAACTTGTTACTTCGTGTAAAGGCGCCTCTGTGCAAAGACTTCTCTGTGTAAAAGCTTTTGTGTGTAAAAGTTTCTGCGTGTAAAAACCACTTTGTGTAAAGACTTTTTTGTGTAAAAACTTCTCTGTGTGAAAGCACGTCTGTGTAAAGATTTCTCTGTGTGTAAAAGCTTCCGTGTATAAAAACTCTCTGTGTAAAGGCTTCTCTGTGTAAAAGTTTCTGTGTGTAAACGCGTCTGTGTGTTAAAGCTCTCTGTGTAAAGACTTCTTTGTGTAACAGCTTTTGTGTGTAAAAGCTCCAAGATGTTTGTGTGAAAAAGCTCCTCAGAGGAAAGACTTCTCTGTGTAAAACCTTCTGTGTGTAAAAAGCTATTCTGTGTAAATGTGTAAAAGCCCCTGCGTGTGTAAAAGCTTGCTGTGTGTAAACGCTTTGGTGTGTAAACGCTCCTCTGTGTAAAGGCTTCTCTGTGTAAAAGCTTCTGTGTGCAAACGCGTCTGTGTGTAAAAAGCCCTCTGTGGAAAGACTTCTTCGTGTAAAAACTTCTGTGAGTTAAAGCTCCTAGACGTTTGTCTGCAAAAGCACCTTAGAGTAAAGACTTCTCTGTGTAAAACTTTCTGTATGTAAAAAGCTCCTTTGTGTAAAGACTTCTCTGTGTAAAAGCCCCTGTGTGTGTGGGTAAAAGCTTCTGTGCGTCTCCTCCCTCCAGCTTTCTTTCGGGTCACGCTGTCGTCCAGTTTCAATCTGCAACGTTGTTTCTTGTGGAAGAGCGCAAAATAATGCAAAGAACATGTGAAAGCATCGCGCGTTTAAAAATTGAACATAAACAGCGCACAAAGTGCTGTAATTTGCAGCATATTGCGCTGTCAGCTGGCAAGAACCCGCGTAAATACCACAGTTTTAGTCCCCCAAAGTGGCTAAAACACTGTTATTTACAGGGTTTCGTTCACGTCACGATCTTCGATTTTTTGGGAAACGCATAAATACCAGCGTTTTTTGCGTTCATCGGCAAAAAATCGGTTCAAAAAGTGCAAAAAACGCTGTAATTTACAGGGGTTTGGCGCCGCCACGGGCAAAAAATTGCGTAAATACCAGCGTTTTGGCGTCCAAAAGTGGCCAAAACACCGCTATTTACAGCGTTTCGTGCCTTCCACGTTTTCTTGAAATTGCAAAAACC
>CAMXCT020004190.1:502203-522521 GCA_947184155.2 Cladocopium goreaui | reverse complement strand
ACAATTGCATGTTCACTGCCATCAATGGCCACTTTGTTGTAGACCGTTTCGCAGAAAGGGCCTCATTGGCCAAATCAACGCTTCAAAAAACTTCCTGTCCTTGCTCTCAACCAGCCATCCAAACGCATGCAACGCCAACAGCGTGGCAAGCAGCTCAGCAGATGTGGAAGCCCATTGCGATGCCCCCCCAGGTTTGAAAAGAAAGGGGGTCTCTGTAGGCCCAATGCGAAGACTGTACCACCTCTTAGTGTCAAGCTCCCAGCCTGCTAAAACAATGTATCCATCCGCACACTTCGCATCTGTGCGAAACCTCTCACCAGCGATGATCTTGGGCCTGTGAGTTGAAACCATGTAAGTTCCTGTTGCCAGTTCAACCTCAATGTACCTCAAAGTCAAAATTATCGTTTCAGGGAGTCTTCCCACAGTCCCTTTCGCCGTTACTGCTGACCATGCAAACAAAGGAGCCAGGTGTGGTTTTTGAGAGATGAAACCAAGCCGCCCCAAAAACTCTGCAAACTCCCTAGCTGGGACCACATGGGCATTGGCCCTCACTTTCGCTATCCATTGTAATAGCCAGTCGCCCCTTTTTACAGAAATCCCAACTTGGGATAAATCGTACCTGATGTGGTAACCAACAAAGTCAGATGCGTAGCCACCCTTGAACTTGTGATACCCAAAGGGCGTACCAATCATCTCATAGGCCAGCACCCATGCCCAAAGGTGCAGAAACTTCTGGATCTCCCCTTGCACAGCTTCTGCCAGAATCCGAAAAGTGTCTTCCGCCAGTTTCAACATGTCTGCTGTGCGCTTACCACCCCTCTTGGATGGTTTCCACCTGCAAGGGCTGCAAAGGCCAAATCCATCAATGAGACCCCTGTGCACGCGATCCCACTCCACACTGATTGGAGCGCCTGTATTCCCACAAGCTGACATGTCAAACTCTTCCACTTCTTCGCAAATTGTCTGATTAGAAACCGCTTCAACTTCTTTACCAGAATTCTGAACCTGTGAACCACCTTCATCACTGCTATCCACCTCAATTGTTGATGCCTCTCCCGTGGAACGAGCAACTTGCCCCACTGATGATGCATCTGCCACTGAATGTGTAACTTGCTCCATTGAATCTGCACTTGCTGACGGAAGGAACTTCCTTCTTTTTGAGGGCCCCAGCAATGACGCATCCTTCTACCCCCTACCGCAGGACGCCTTGGCATGAAGGATGAGTCCAGCCAGAAATTGACACAACAAAGGAGGATATGAAGCACTTGGAGCCGTGTTCCATTTTGCCCCAGTTTTGCCAATCAATTTCACAGTGCGTACATGTCCACAATGTCTGGGGAGTGGACCTTTGTAGTAACCAAATTTGTCAAACTTTGGCAAAGCACAAAAACATCTATTGTCATTGACTTCCATGTTCGTCAAAAATCTTGTTGCTTTCGGAGTGCTTGCTCCAAAGTGACACTGATGCAACGCAAATGAAACTGCTCCCAACTTGGGGATGAGCTCTAACAATTCTGGCCACTGCCAGATTGACCCCGGCCTCTCGCCACGCACTGTCCCAAGGTCCTCTGGATGTTCAAGTAAAAATATACCTCCAGATTCTGCGGTGCACTCACATGCTGCCAAACAACGATCAACAAATAAATTAGCCTCTTCAACTTTGAGTTTGTCACGGTTGTTGAGCCAAGGAAATCCTCTGGGCCATGTCTGAGTTCTCAACGGTGTTGGCCCTGGGTGCTGCAACTGGAAACGTGCTCTGCTGAATGTATTGCAAGGTGGTGACACAATGAGCACCCAATCGCCTTCCTTAAGAAGACTGAAAATGCGCTCCCACAGATTTTCATCTGTCAAATCATGTTCAGGTGAACGTTCAATGTCGAATTCCATCAACTCCAGTTTGAAATTACCCGATTCAGCAGCTTTCTTCAAGAATGAGCCTATGTCGGAGTGGCGTTGATGCCCAGCAAAAAGGTACATTACCTTGAGAACTGGCTTCTCATTTTCTCCAGAAGGTTGTGCAGCTCCGCTGGGAGAAGCTGCTACTTCTGGTTGTCAAGCGGCTGCCTGACTCTTGGTATGTTCCACTGCTTTGTGGCTTGCGTAGCAACCCTTGACTCTGCACTGATGTACTCTTCCGCAACTTCCATCACAATCACCAGTATTCCATGCAAAACATAACTCACGCCCATCCGGCGTTCTCCAAGCCAAACTCAAGCCTTTCAATCTTGGGTCACCAGTCTTTCCTTTTGTCTTCCCTTTGAACCCCTTTCCTTTGCCCTTCTGAAATGACGACTGCTTTCCACTAAAGGATCCAAACCCGCCCTTGTTGTTGTAGCGTGGAAACTTGTTTGGCTGCACCTCTGGCATCGAAGCACGTAGTGCCATAGGAGTTGTGAAATAGGCCTCTTTGAGGTCGGGGTTCTTGATCACCGATTCCAGGGCATCAGAAAGGGAGTGCCCTGCCAAAACTAACTTCATGGCTTCCTTCCTGAGCTTGTGCTCATATGCCAACACGATGGACCAGTCAGGTTTGACACGCTGAGCTGTAGCATCAGAAGAGGCAGCCGGTATCTGTATACCGTAAACTCGATCGCCCAAGATGTATTCTGTAAATCTTTGAAATGGAGCCGCCGTCAATCCATGTAGCCAGTGCTTGGCTTTGTAGCGAGATGACATTGCCAACCAGGCATACATTTCACCTTTCATGATTTTTCTGTACTTTTGTGTTGACACCGGCATCTTCGCCTTTGTCTTTGTCCTGGTGACCCTGATGTGGCCCGTATTGTCAACTGCTGATTGTATCTGCGAGTTGGATGAAGCTTGCTTGCTCAAGATCTCGTCCAACGGTACAGCAGAAGGTTCATTGCACTCAGTCTCCTCCGCCTTCAGGGACAAATAGTCCGATGACGGACACTCTGAATCGTTGAGCTGTCCATGAATGGCTTCCACTGCCCTCAACATCGCCTGCCTCTCGTGTATCTGAAGCACTCTGGGCTGGCCTAGCACCTTTGCTTCAGCTTTGAACTCGATTTCCTTCGCCATGTACTCCTTGGCAGTCTCCCAAGCTGCAACCACCGACGCCGTTTGAGCACGGCTGGCAGGTGTATCGCCTGGGATGGCAAAGTCTTGCAAGCAGGCAGTGCGTATAGATGCTCTATCATCCCCCAATGCACTGAACTTACGCAACGTACCATAATGTCTGCCAATTGCAACCTGGTTCTCCAGGCTAACACCAGATTCCCCCAAAATGAACTGCATGTCCGCGTCCACATTGTCCCTCACGAACTCACTATCTTCGAAGTCTTTAATGACATGTGAGACTAGCGGTGTTTAGGTCAGCTGCCACAAGCCCGTTAATTCTCGCCTCAGTGTCCCACAGAACAAACTGAAAGCCTGGTGGTCGGTTGGGAATTCCTCCAGATGCAAAGCTGCCAAGTTGCCATAGGTTCTCCATTACTCGGCATAGGTCAGGGTATCTTACTGCCACCACTGAGTGGTACGTAACTGAGCTGACACGCGAACTGGAGGGAAGCATAAGTCCCCACGCATGGGAGTCGCTGACCCCTGCTGTGTGACAATTTAGTTCCGCTTGTATCTCACCTGCCATTGTGACAATTTAGTGCCGCTGTGTATCTGCTGTATTTCCACGCGAGGCGGATCAGGGAGCGGTTGAAGTTGACTGTGGTGCCTTCGAGGAGCTGTGGATCAACAATCCGTGGAAGCTGGGCAACCTCTTGCGGTGTGGCTGTACGGAACTGTGCAGGGAGGCCTGGGAGTACCGAGTTGATTGCGTTGAGGTCATTCGCATCTGGTTGCGTTAATTGATTTGTCCAGACGTTGCCTAAGACATGCGTCCCTCTGTCTAGGATGCTTTTTACCAAGTGAAGGCCCTCATATTGGATGTGTTTTCCAGGAGCTTCGCCATGGCTTCGGCCAAGGTTGACGGCATGAAATATCTCCTGTTGCTTCTAAGGCCGTGTTGTTTGGCAAGGAGTAACTGTCGGGACCGTTTTGCGTTGGGCGCTGCTCGGGCGAGACCTCCTGGGGTATTTGATCAAGCAATGGTGTGCTTGTTTGCTTTCAAGTATTGCCGTAATTGCTGAGATGAGTCTGTCCGGGTCTTCTACTAGTGCCTTGGCTTCATCTAGTGGTCGGTCCAAAACGATGGACATGAGCATTTCTCCACCATCTTTTTTAATGAGCTCTTGTCGGCCTTCTTGGGCTTGGTGCAGGATGGAGAAGGCTTGGTTTTCGCAAATACATCTCTCCCATTCTTCTGCTGCCCTAAGTGACAGTGCTCTTGTCTGAGGAGGTGCAGTATAAACTTCTTCTGTGCCTAGTGCCCGAGGCCTCGAGGGCCTCAAGCCTATGGAAATTGAAACAAAACAACATGACAAAGAATTTTGGTCCTCAAAACGTAAGATAAAGTAGGCGCGCAAAAATGGGCCTCCCCAGTGATCACTTCGGATGGAATAACAGCGCAGTCAATTTCTGTTATTTTGCGTCTAAAAAATAGATAGAGAAAAACAAGGGTGCAAAGGTGCAACTTTCGTGTGAATAAGAAACTATACAGGTTCTGTTTTCTACCCTGAAAAAGTTGCACCTTTGCACCCTTCAAAATTTGGCAATGTACAGGGAAAATGTTTCCACATTTGCTGATCTTTCTGTCACTTTAGGAGCAGCACCTCGCCATGTCCAGAGGGTTCGTTTTTAGCACCTGAAATCAGCAGACTTTTTGGAGACACGGTCGGGGCCTCCCTTGTTCGAGGCCCTGTATGGAAGTTTGGCACCCTGCATCCCTTGCGGGCTTGATGAATTTTGCTGGAGGTTTTGTCTTAGGACATCAATTCAAGCTGGGCACCAACGCTTTGAATGACTGGGTTTATCGCCCAGGGGTGTCTGAAGTTGAAGCACAACGGGTTTGCAATTATCTGGAAGTGATTGCCAAGTCGGTGATGCCTCGTGTGATTGGACTTCAGATTCTGACACACCTGTAATTATTTACAGCGATGGCGCGTTTGAAAGTGGGACTGGAACATGGGGCGCTTTTGTTTACGACCCCCTGGACAACAAGCGATGGGATTTTCGATGGGATTTTTCTGGGACAGTTCCAGACATGCTCATACGATTTTGGAGCGAAACCGTTGGTGAAACTCATTTGCGAAATCGAACTTTTTGCTTACATTTGTATTCGCTGGTATCTCAGACATTTGCTGCATAGAAGATACGGTTTAATTTTCATTGACAATGAGTCCTCAAGGATGGCAATGATAAAGCGCAGCTCTGCCTCCAACGCAATGTTTCTCTTGGTATCCTTGATCAGCCTCCTTGACGCCATCCTTCCGTTCAGTGCTTGGTGTGAAAGGGTGCCTTCAGCATCCAACCCGGCTGATCTACCAAGTAGAAACGACTCTGAGACTTTATGCCGAATGTTTAATGCAGTGAACCAAGGCGACAAACCGTTGCCTCCATACATACTCAGTTTTCTCATGGGAAAGCAGTTTGATGTGGACCTAGCTGAACTAGTGAGATTCGAGGCAGTCAAGTGCTCACGTGCGGCTGAGACTGAGGGGGAAAGAGCAAGCCACTTTGGTCGAAATGTGACCTTTGAAACAAAAGACATGTCCACTCACTTGACTCTAGGTGGGGGACGTGAAAACCTGCGGTTGCGGAAACTTTCAACCGGACTTGACGATTTTTCCCCCGACAAGTCGCTGAAGGAAAAAGAAAGTGATTGCTGCACAATCCATCTTGTCACATGTCTGAACTTTCTCACTGATGTTGTTGCGTGGTTTTTATTTTCCCGAATTTTTAAATTTGATTGGCGAGCGAAAAACGATTTCAGACGGAAAGTTTGGCGTGATCGATTCGGCAACGTGATTTGTGATTTTTGTGCGAGCTGCTTTATATGATACTGACTATAACTTTTATATATGTGATTTTGATAATCCTATATTTATAGAGTGCTTTACTACCAGTGTGAGAGTGTTAGAAACGTGAAGGCTCAGCTTGCTGATCCTGGTGTTTCTTAATACTCGGCTCAGAGTTTTAACTCGGTGCGTACACACTGGTTGTTATTATGCGCTCTCTCTTGATCCTGTTTGCGATACGCTTGTCCTCTCGATTCCTGCGTGGTTTGCGCTTTGTTTTAATGTGCGTGTGTCGCTTCAATCTAGAGACTTCTATTGACATGTTCTGACGAGGTTCTTTATGTTTGGATCCTTGAGGCTGACTTTTTGCTTCAACTGATTTTGTTTGAACATGAACCATGTCGGACGTCTGTGAAAGCTGAGTTTTTAATTTTCGATCTCTGTTTCTTATTTGGATTGTTTGCATGTTGATGTTAACATGCTCTGAAATATTTTTTGAAGAATCCTGTCAATCCAAAAACATCGAACTGTTTATATAACAAACAGACAAGAATGAATATTTGTTTGGCCATTTCCTCTGCAAGAAGGGTAGGGTAGGGAGGGAGCTCTTTGAATTTGAAGAGCTGTGATTTTCTTTTAGCAGGAGCCATTTCGTTTTCTCCCACCCAAATTCTTTAATCCCACCCTGGGGGAAAGAGCAAGCCACTTTGGTCGAAATGTGACCTTTGAAACAAAAGACATGTCCACTCACTTGACTCTAAGTGGGGGACGTGAAAACCTGCGGTTGCGGAAACTTTCAACCGGACTTGACGATTTTTCCCCCGACAAGTCGCTGAAGGAAAAAGAAAGTGATTGCTGCACAATCCATCTTGTCACATGTCTGAACTTTCTCACTGATGTTGTTGCGTGGTTTTTATTTTCCCGAATTTTTAAATTTGATTGGCGAGCGAAAAACGATTTCAGACGGAAAGTTTGGCGTGATCGATTCGGCAACGTGATTTGTGATTTTTGTGCGAGCTGCTTTATATGATACTGACTATAACTTTTATATATGTGATTTTGATAATCCTATATTTATAGAGTGCTTTACTACCAGTGTGAGAGTGTTAGAAACTGGGGAGGTTGCCTATGTGAAGCGGCTTCATTTTTAAGCTAGCACAGTGGTGATGGCTGACCTGAAAGCTCAAGATACAGTGGGAGATACCACTGAACCTTCTCGGAAGATTCCGTTTGTTGAGAAACAAAGAAGGTTGACAGAGCAAGAAGGACGTATCACCGGCCTAACCCACAGAAACGAGCAACAACCAGCACATGCTTTGATCGACGCTTGTTTTACCATTGTGGAGACAGGGGCTTTGGTTTATTTGCCACCTTCCAAATGTGGCTCTCGTGATGCAGAGATTCATACCGACTCCAAAAACAAAGCAGAAGCAGATTCTGACCTTGGAGCAAGGTACTCTGAAATCAGTACATCATGACAGCCTGACCCAGGTGGATGTGGGAACCGAGTTAAAGCTCATGTTTGCCGCTTTTGATTTGGTCAACTTGGTCAGTTGGGAGGTTCACACAGCATGGACCAACAAGTTGTACCGAGCCCTCATGTCAGAGCCGCCGCCCGGTTTTGGGAATGTATCACTCACACAGATACTCAGGGCGGATCAAGAACTGTTCACAGTCCTTGCTGCAGAGTTTCAGCAGCCATTGAAAGCGGCGACAGTGGGAGCAAAGCCCCCTCTGGACGACGAGATCAAGAAATGCATGATGGACCCTCGGATCAATGTTTTCCTGGCCCCATTGCCAAAGTCGGAGCACAGGGCAGCTATTGATCCACCCATCAAGAACAAGTTCGAGAAGAAACCTTTGCAGCCAAAGTTGGACAACAATAAGGTCTCTCCTCAAGTGCCCGCTGAGCTACAAGGCTTACACCTCAAAACCAAGGACAACAAGCCTTTGTGTTGGCACAGGAATTTGCAGAAGGGTTGCTCCAATCAGGTGAAAAAGGGCAGATGCAAATTTGGCTACCACTTTTGTATGAAATGCCTCAAACCAGGGCACGGTGCCTTCGAGTGCAAGAATTGACTAGGAAGCAAAAATCCTAGCGAAGATCAATTTTCCAGGATAGCAGAACCAGAAGAATCTTCTCGAATTTCTACTGCATCCGAAGTTTTGCACCAGCACCGTTTTTCCCATCAGGCAGATGAGAATGAGACCAATCCAGTTTTGCAATCAGTACAAGACACAGGAGATAAACTTTTTAACAGAAACCTACTAGTCCTGGAAATTTTTGCAGGGTCATGTCGCTTGTCTGAAGCTTGCCGTGATATTGGTTTCAGGGCTACAGCAGTTGAAAAGGACAAGCAGCGTGCAGAGAATTTTTCAATTTTTGCTTGCGATGTTACCAAAGAAGAGGATGCCAAGCAATTGATGGATTACATTGAGGCTGAAAGTGACTCCCTAGTCCACGCTCACTTTGCTCCAAGTTGTGGCACTTGTTCGAGGGCACGGGAAATCAAGGTCCCAGGTTTGCCAATTGAAAGACAGCCGCAACCGCTTCGAAGCGATGAGCATCCTGATGGACTCCCAAACCTCTCAGGGACGGACCAAAAGAGAGTAAATGCGGCAAACGACAGCTACAGTGCGATGGTCACACTGATCCTCTTCCTTATTACCTTTGGCATCGGAGTCAGCATCGAGAACCCTCGAAACTCCATCCTTTGGCTGTGCTCCATGATGACCAGGTTGTTTGACCGATTTTTGGGTCATGATACTTTTTTCGACCATTGTATGCATGGCGGAACCAGGGACAAATCAACCAGGTGGTGGAGTTACAATCCTCGGGTACCACAAGACAACCTTTTTGCAAGTCTAGGCCTGCAATGTGACAAACAACACCAACATGCATCATGGAAACCAATCAGGCAGGGCAAGAGGGTGCAATTTCCCACTGCGGAAGAGGCGAAATATCCATTTATTCTATGCCAACGAGTTGCTTTCATCCTGAAGCAGGAGGCAGCAGCAAGAGGCTTTCATTTCCCGGAAGACTTGCAGCAACAAGTACAAGTGGATGACAACGTGGGAAAGAGACAACTTTTTGCCTCTCAACCGCGTTCTCGTAAACTCAAACCATTGGCCATTGGTATCTGAATTCATGGGATACAATACCCTGGTTTGCAACGTGTCAGACTCTACTGCATTACCAAATTTCTTGGACAAAATGCCAAAAGGAGCCAGAGTTTGTCATCGCCAAGTTGAATGGGGGTTTTGTCGGGCCGATGCAAACGAGAGATTTTCGAGCTTTGAATGTGCATCAGACTGGGAGGACAACACAGTTTGTGAAATCATTCATGTGGGCATCCCAAGGGCACCAGAGGACTTCCTACGAGAAGCGGTTTCCAAGGGACACCCGAGAAACCTGATCGCCAGAGTTCCTGAAGCAGTCCAAGAAGCGGTTGAGAACCTGCTTCATCAACCCCTTCACTTGCGTTTGGAAAGGGGACTCAGTTCTTCAAGAAGTGGCTGAAGAGGTCTCTTGAACTGGGCTCCCAGGAGGAAGAGTTACGAGAACAAATGCCGCTTCATTTGAAACGAGTTTTGAAAGGAAAGAGACTGCTTTTGTGGAAAGAGATCTTGGTCAACCTGAAGTAAAAAGACACTGGTGTTAATGACGTCATCAAGGGATTCAGTCTGACTGGCTGGGCACCCAAGACCGGAGTTTTTGAACCGTCGGTTAGAAAGCCAGAATACTCGCTCGAACATTTGCTGAAGCTATCCCCTGCGTTGAATGCAGCAGTCACAGGTTCCCTGACCTCCGCGACCGAAGGGGAGCACGACCAGTTTGTCTGGGAAGAAACCCAGAAGGAGGTGGAGCAGGGCTGGCTTTACCCAACGGACCACAGCAAACCGGAGTGCATTGCAAAGAGATTCCCTCTGCAGCAAGCCAACAAAATGAGGTTGATTGACGACTTCTCCATCAATGGAGTCAACGCAGCTTATGGCCTGAGAGAAAAGTTGAGGGTGCAATCCATAGATGAACTGTGCTCTTATTTGGCCTACATTTTGGACCATTGCGATGATCCCGCAGCTTTGGAGTTGGTCGGAAGAACGTTCGACCTCAAACAGGCTTACAGACAATTTGGGGTAGACCCCTACCACCATGAACTCTTGAAGATAGCAGTGCGGAAGCCGGGCGGGTCATACCAACTGTTCAGAGTTGGGGCTCTACCGTTTGGCACAGTTGGAAGCGTTACGGTATTCCTGCGTATTTCCAATTGCATTTCCTTCATCGCCTCGAAGGCTCTTGACATAGTGCTCACTGCCTTCTTTGATGACTTTACAGTGGTTTGCAGAAAGTCGGAAACTATGAGTGCCACCTTTTGCATGGAAGCGTTATTCAGAATGCTTGGAATTTGTTTCGCAGACTCGGGAGACAAGGCCCCTCCCTTCAATAGCGTTTTCAAAACCCTTGGCCTTCTGATTTCTTTCGAGCATTTGGAGGCTGGTTTCTTTCAACTGGAGCATACTGAGTCCCGCAGGAATGAAGTACTGCAAACCTTGGAGACTCTGGTTGGTCAAGGTCCATGTTCCACGAAAGAGCTGGAGCGTTTACACGGCCGTCTTATTTGGTTCAATTCTTTTTGTTTCGGGAGAACGTTGAACATGCTCATTCGCTACCTGTCAGGTTTTTGCACACGCAGCTTCAAGAATGATAGCTGTGGAGGGACTTTTACTTCGGACCCTAGAAGACCTGAAAGGTCAAATTGGTACTGTAGGACCTGTGCAGGTTCACCGAGACATCAAGAAGACTTGGATCATTTTTACAGACGGTTCTTTCGAGCCATCCAGTTCAAACCCTGCCGCAGTGGGAGCGGTATTGGTCTCTCCTTCAGGCGTCGTCTCTGAGTTTTTCGGAGAGTGGGTTCACAAGCAAGTAGTGGACCAACTATTGATTTTCTCGGATCACCCCATATACGAACTCGAAATACTGCCAGTTCTGTTGGCTGCCACTGTATGGGGGCAATACATAGCCAACTCGTTGGTGGTTGTGTTCCTGGATAATGAGGCAGCGAGAAGTGCCTATATCCAAGGGACTGCTGCGACAGATGCGGGTCGCACGTTTCTGAAGCAGTTTACAGCGATAGAAGCCGAGCACAACTTTTTCCCGTGGTTCGGAAGAGTTCCGACGGCAAGCAATCCAGCCGACCCTCCTTCACGGATGTCTTTCACTGATGCAGCACTGATGCAATTTTGAAAACAGGACGACGGATCAGAATCAGCCTCCCAGCACACTTGGAGAATGTGGGGTTGGCCTCGGGTGAGCTGGAAAGCTTTGATCCAGCCAATTGAGACCTGTACCCCAAAGCTTCGCTGAAAAAAGATTCGTTGTCCTGCGGCTGTCGTTGTTCGATTTCACATTTCAAATTTTTAAGACACGGCGTTTTCGTTTTCAACAGGGTATCTAGATTTTATAATACACCTGTCTGGGAATCTAGATTTTATAGATCCCTGTGCTATGTTGTTTGTGTGCACGGTTTGTTAAGCAGGAAATAAGGTAATTCCTACACACATTGCCGAAAAAGCTCGCTACCATCATTCCGTGGATGTGAAGAAACGCGACGCTTTTATACAGAGACGCTTTTATAAAGAGACGCTTTTACACACAGACTCCTTTACAAATAGACGCTTTTACACACAGACACTTTTACACACAGACCATTTTACACACAGACACTTTTAGACACAGACACTTTTACACACAGACCATTTTACACACAGACACTTTTCCACACAGAAGCTTTTAAACACAGAAGCTTTTACACACAGAAGCTTTTACAAAGGGCTTTTACACACAGACCCCTTTACACACAGACGCTTTTACACACAGACTCCTTTACACACAGAGGCTTTTACACACAGACACTTTTTACACACAGACCATTTTACAGACAGACACTTTTACACACAGAAGCTTTTAAACACAGAAGCTTTTACACACAGAAGCTTTTACACACAGAAGCTTTTACACACCGACGCTTTTACACACAGACGCTTTTACACACAGACTCCTTTACACACAGACACTTTTACACACAGACTTCTTTACACACAGACGCTTTTACACACAGAAACTTTTACACACAGACCATTGTACACACAGACACTTTTACACACAGAAGCTTTTGCACACAGACTCCTTTACAAATAGACGCTTTTACACACAGACACTTTTACACACAGACCATTTTACACACAGACACTTTTAGACACAGACACTTTTACACACAGACCATTTTACACACAGACACTTTTACACACAGAAGCTTTTAAACACAGAAGCTTTTACACACAGAAGCTTTTACACACAGAGGCTTTTACACACAGAAGCTTTTACACACAGGCGCTTTTACACACAGACTCCTTTACACACAGAGGCTTTTACACACAGACACTTTTACACACAGACCGTTATACACACAGACACTTTTACACACAGAAGCTTTTAAACACAGAAGCTTTTACACACAGAAGCTTTTAAACACAGAAGCTTTTACACACAGAAGCTTTCACACACAGACTCCTTTACACACAGACGCTTTTACACACAGACGCTTTTGCACCCAGACGCTTTTACAACAGACGCTTTTACACACAGACTCCTTTACACACAGACGCTTTTACACACAGACACTTTTACACACAGACTCCTTTACACACAGACGCTTTTACACACAGACACTTTTACACACAGACCATTTTACACACAGACACTTTTACACACAGAAGCTTTTAAACACAGAAGCTTTTGAACACAGAAGCTTTTGAACACAGAAGCTTTTACACACAGACTCCTTTACACACAGACGCTTTTACACACAGACACTTTTACACACAGACTCCTTTACACACAGACACTCTTACACACAGAAGCTTTTAAACACAGAAGCTTTTACACACAGAAGCTTTTAAACAAAGAAGCTTTTACACACAGACTCCTTTACACACAGACGCTTTTACACAGAAGCTTTTACACACAGAGGCTTTTACACACAGACACTTTTACACACAGACCATTTTACACGCAGACACTTTTACACACAGAAGCTTTTAAACACAGAAGCTTTTAAACACAGAAGCTTTTACACACAGAGGCTTTTACACACAGACTCCTTTACACACAGACGCTTTTACACACAGACGCTTTTACACACAGACCCTTTTACACACAGAGACTTTTACACACAGACTTCTTTACACACAGACGCTTTTACACACAGAAACTTTTACACACAGACCATTGTACACACAGACACTTTTACACACAGAAGCTTTTAAACACAAGCTTTTACACACAGAAGCTTTTACACACAGACTCCTTTACACACAGGCGCTTTTACACACAGACACTTTTCCCCACAGACTCCTTTACACACAGACCATTTTACACACAGACCCTTTTACACACAGAAACTTTTACACACAGAAGCTTTTACACACAAACACTTTCACACACAGGAGCTTTTACACACAAACACTTTCACACACAGAGACTGGACCCGTGAAATCGCCATTTTACTTCAGTTTTTGACGTCCAACGTCCATTTCGTGCGAAAGGGTTGCGATGGGCTAAGTAAAATCGCAATTTTACTTCAGTTTTTGACGTCGAACCTCCATTTCGCATGTAAGAGTTGCTCGTGACACCTCAAAATCGCAATTTTACCTCAGTTTTTGACTTCCAACGTCCATGTCGTGCGAAAGGGTTGCGATGGACCAAGTAAAATCGCAATTTTACTTCAGTTTTTGACGTCCAACGTCCATGTCGTGCGAAAAGGTTGCGATGGACACTTCAAAATCGCAATTTTACCTCAGTTTTTGACGTCCAACGTCCATTTCGTGCGAAAGGGTTGCGTTTCGTCGCGCTCCGGCGGCACCACCCCCGCCTTAAGAGAGAGATAGAAAGAAGAGCGAGAGGAGATCTGCAGATGTGAAGGTGTGAAGATGTAGATCTGCAGATGTGAGGGCGTGAAGATGATGTAGATCTGCAGGTGTGAGGGTGTGAAGATGTAGATCAGCAGATGTGAGGGTGTGAAGATCTAGATCTGCAGATGTGAGGGTGTGAAGATGTAGATCTGCAGGTGTGAAGGTGTGAAGATGTAGATCAGCAGGTGTGAGGGTGTGAAGATCTAGATCTGCAGGTGTGAGGGTGTGAAGATGTAGACCTGCAGATGTGAGGGTGTGAAGATGTAGATCTGCAGATGTGAGGGTGTGAAGATGTAGATCAGCAGATGTGAGGGTGTGAAGATGTAGATCAGCAGATGTGAAGGCGTGAAGATGTAGATCAGCAGATGTGAGGGCGTGAAGATGTAGATCAGCAGATGTGAGGGTGTGAAGATGTAGATCAGCAAATGTGAAGGTGTGAAGATGTAGATCAGCAGATGTGAGGGTGTGAAGATGTATTACAACGGGTGCTTTTTTACGAAGAACCCTTCGCAGGCGCTCTCGGGAATTAATACCAGCAAACCGATTAGAAAAAAATCTATATATATGGCCCAACCAATCAGGTTGGCGATTCAGCTTGGTTGTTGATATCCCCAAAAGGGCATTGGGCTTGTAAATTTACATCCTACGCCTTGCAGACAACCAAGGCCCAAGTAGGGGTTTTCTGGGCATTGTTGGACAGGCTGACTTTGGTTTCAACGCTTGTCCTGAAATCTCCAGCAAAACGCCTTTGTTGCCTTCCTTTCATCCCTTTCATTCCTTTCATTCCTTTCATTCCTTTCATTCCTTTCATTCCTTTCATTCCTTTCATTCCATTCATTCCTTTCATTCCTTTCATTCCTTTCATTCCTTTCATTCCTTTCATTCATTGCATTGATTTCATTCCTTTCATTCCGTTCATTCATTGCATTGATTTCATTCCTTTCATTCCGTTCATTCATTGCATTGGTTTCATTCCTTTCATTCATTGCATTGATTTCATTCCTTTCATTCCGTTCATTCATTGCATTGATTTCATTGATTTCATTGATTTCATTGATTTCACACGAATTCATTCCATTCATTCATTCCATTCATTCATTCCATTCATTCATTCATTCATTCATTCATCCATTCATTCATTCATTCATTCATTCCTTCATTCATTCCTTCATTCATTCCTTCATTCATTCCTTGATTCATTCATCATTCATTCCTTCATTCCCTTCATTTGCTTCATTTCCTCCATTTCCTTCATTTCCTTCATTTCCTTCATTTCCTTCATTCATTCATTCATTCATTCACTCACTCACTCATTCCATTCATTCATTCATTCATTCATTCATTCATTCATTCATTCATTCCATTCATTCATTCCATTTATTCATTCCTTCATTCATTCCTTCATTCATTCCTTGATTCATTCATCATTCATTCCTTCATTCCCTTCATTTGCTTCATTTCCTCCATTTCCTTCATTTCCTTCATTTCCTTCATTTCCTTCATTCATTCATTCATTCATTCACTCACTCACTCATTCCATTCATTCATTCATTCATTCATTCATTCATTCATTCATTCATTCCATTCATTCATTCCATTTATTCATTCCTTCATTCATTCCTTCATTCATTCCTTGATTCATTCATCATTCATTCCTTCATTCCCTTCATTTGCTTCATTTCCTCCATTTCCTTCATTTCCTTCATTTCCTTCATTTCCTTCATTTCCTTCATTTCACTCATTTCACTTATTTCACTCATTTCATTCATTTCACTCATTTCACTCATTTCACTCCACTCACTCACTCGCTCACTCACTCAGTCATTCATTCATTCATTCATTCATGCATTCATTCATTCGTTCATTCATTCGTTCGTTCATTCATGCTTTCATTCATGTATTTCCTCATTCATTCATTCATTCATTCATTCAGTCAATCAGTCATTCATTCATTCAGTCATTCATTCCTTCATTCGTTCATTCGTTCATTCATTTATTCAGTCATTCATTCACACATTTTCGCATTTCAAGGTGATTCAACTCAATTCAGTTCAATTCTCTCATATTGTTTTGTGTTCAATGCATTCAATTTAATTCACTTCTTTTCAGCTCACCAGCAAGTCCTATAAGCAAACTGGTTCCTATAGTTATATCATCACCACCCCTTTAGGCTAATTGCAAGCAGGGGGGCGTTCCAAAAATGTAGATTGCAATTTTGCCCCCTCGGAATTTGACCGCAGGGGTCATGCTAATTGCAAGCGTGGACCCCTCCAACGTCAGAAGCCGAAGCCTAAAGTTTTACATTTAGAGAGGGGGGGGGGATGAAAAATAAAAGCACGTAAGAGACCGGTCACCCCGTACCCCCCCCGAACCCCCCCGAACCTACCCGCTTCGGACATTATGGAAGGGGGGGAGGGAGGTAACAATTGTAAAATATCTGACGAATTGTCCGAAAACAGTCTCCAAGCAGTTTGCAGATGTTTGTAATCAACCTACACCAAAGGTCCATATTTCCTTGCAGAAACAACTCAAAGTAGATGATAAAATCAAGATAAATCCATGTAACCATCCTACATCTAAGGTCCTTATTCACTTTGAAATTTGATGGGGTACATTTGAGGTCCATTTGAGGTACATTTGAGATATATTTGAGATCATTTAGGTGCAGAAATGGTTCACTTTTTTTTTGATATGACTTGGCTCTGGAAAGCAAAGCCAGATTCTTTGCCTCAATTTCAAGTAAGCATCCATTTACAAGTGGCTTTCTTATATACACTGCAAAGCAGTGAAATGATGGATCTACCATGCATTTCCTGGTTCTGCAGGGGTTGAAACTTACAGTCAAACAGGATTACTCTCCAACCTACATTTTCCCTTTTCGAAAATCCAGTAGCATACCGATCCGATATTTTCACCTTTTTTTTGCACTTTTTTGCGACATATCCTCAGGACCTTTTCAAAGATCCCGAAATTCTTTGCTTCCCTTCCTTTCTTACATCTTTCGGGTTCCTTACCTCCTATGTGATGCTTCTGTATTGTCTTCCCGTCTCGTTTATTCTGTCAAGTTTTTGGAGGGGACTGTTGTGAACTTGTTTCTGCAAGTAAATGTGGACCTTAGGTGTAGGATGGTTACATGGGTATATTTTGATGTTCTCATCTATTTTGAGCTGTTTCTGCAAGTAAATATGGACCTTAGGTGTAGGATTGTTACATGGTTTTATCTTGATGTTCTCATCTATTTTGAGCTGTTTCTGCAAGTAAATTTGCACCTTAGGTGTAGGATGGTTACATGGTTTTATCTTGTTTTTATCATCTACTTTGAAGTGTTTCTGCAAGTAAATGCGGACCTTAGGTGTAGGATGGTTACACGGGTTTATCTTGATGTTCTCATCTATTTTAAGCTGTTTTTGCAAGTAAACATGGACCTTAGGTGTAGGATGGTTACATGTATTTATCTTGATTTTATCTTCTATGTTTTTTTTTGAGCTGTTTCTGCAAGTAAATATGGACCTCAGGCATATGATGATTACATGATTTTTACACCTGTGCTGAATCAATTTCTCATTGGCAGGAGGCAAATTTGAAGACTTCCAACATCTATTTTTACATTTATTGAATTTCAAGGATTTTCCAATAATTTGCAAGGAATAATATACCTTCTATAAATCTATATTACATGTGTAAATGATGAAAAAATGTAGAATCCATTGAAAATAACAGGCAATTGAGGCCCTCTAGGGATACAGATTGCAATTATGATTTTATGCAATTCTGCAGCTATTTGCAGACCTCCAGACTATTGTTCTTGCATTTTTTTCCATGTTCTTACATTTGTTTCCGTAAAATGCAACTTGCAATATTGGACGCCCCCCCTGGAAAATAATTGCAAGTCGGTAAAACGTGGGGGTACATAATTGCAATCTACGAACCTATCAAAATGCAATCTTGCAATAAAGACGATGAAAAAAAACAATTGTAAGCATACATTTTCATAGGTCCCCCCCCCAAAACAACGTCTTATTGCAAGCTTGCATTTTGAGCGTCCCCCCTCCTTAAAAGGGTGGTGGAGATTGGGACCAAATTATTTGTGAAAGGACTTCCGTGAGACAGCGAAACTCCTAGCTACTAAATTTATGGCAATGTCCAGCAACCAAGAGCAGGTTCTACGCAGCACAAGTGTCCATCCCGTCCGTGATTGCCAGAGTCCGCTGAGAGATGAAGTGTTCACCACTGCGGAATCAAGCGACCATCCGATATGTAACCTTTTCAGAAACAGTGAAATGTGATGTGCCTAAGAAAACTATACAGGGAGTCAAATAGTATTACAACACAGCAGATAGGGATCTATCTGACCAGTTCTTGGTTCCTGCAGCAGCTTAGAGTCCTCAGAGGTTCCAAGATGTACGCAGATGTTCTCAAGCAACTCTTCTATTTATATATTTATTCATGTTTATTATATCTATATAAATATAACTATTATAATCATATTCCATCAGTATCTATGATTTGTGTCCATTTATTGTGTTTGCTCTCCTGTTCCATTCCTGCATCTTTTTCTAGCATTTCTCCGTTTTCGGTGTGACAGCATTTCAGCCATGTGCTGGACATTTTTGGAAAACCAGACCGCAAATTCTTCGAGACCTTGTCCTTATTTTCCAAGGCGCCGTGAATTATCCAGACTTATGAACAGTGGACAGTGATGGTAAATAGAATAGTGGAATAAGACATGTCAAGACTCAAAATCTGATGATCTTGGTGGTCGTTGTTACTAGTTTCGTGGGTAATCCTCAGGATGAAGCCGACAAGAAGGCGCTCCAAAGTATTGTGGAGACCAATGCCACGGGTCAGGCTTTGTACAGAGATTTGACGCACGACTTTGCGCACCATGCTGTGTTCAAGAGGTGGGGGTTGAAATGGGTTGATTTTCTTTTTGCCTTTGGACCGGTTGAATCATTTGACTTCATAGCTTCATTGGTGAACACGGCCGTGAAAAACTCGGGTACCTCATAACTTTCATGCCATCACATGCTTTGCATCCCAAGCATTGTCAGCGTCTGTATGTTGGTGTGTCAATGGAATTTGTAGTACGGACTTACACCAAGAGTGTGACAGGTGGTGTGGCTCAGTTTGGATCCAAATATAATTAGGTACCCAATGGTACCAAACAAAATGATCACCCACAATGTTGAGACATCTCCACATGTCGGGAACAGTGTCTAAGTATGTTTAAGTACACTGAGTCCATTGCAGATTCAAGAATACCCGGCCGCCCATTGAGCAGTTGCTGAATATGATTCCGGTCTTGAAACCGCGCAGTTCCTTGTGAAAAATTGGTGGACCCGACGACCCAAGAACGCACCGGTGTGACTGGACGGTTGTTGTTTTTGTTCACGGCCGCGTTAGCGACCCCATAGGAAAGTATCATTTTTTAGCCAACATGGGGGTTGGGGTGGGGTGGGGTGGGATGTTAACGTTCATGCTACGCTGATGATGTTACGCTGATCATGGGGGTTGCCGTGGGGTGGGATGTTAACGTTCATGCTACGCTGATGATGTTACGCTGATCATGGGGGTTGCCGTGGGGTGGGATGTTAACGTTCATGTTACGCTGATGATGTTACGCTGATCATGGGGGTTGCCGTGGGGTGGGATGTTAACGTTCATGTTACGCTGATGATGTTACGCTGATCATGGGGGTTGCCGTGGGGTGGGATGTTAACGTTGATGTTACGCTGATGATGTTACGCTGATCATGGGGGTTGCCGTGGGGTGGGATGTTAACGTTCATGTTACGCTGATGATGTTACGCTGATCATGGGGGTTGCTGTGGGGTGGAGTGAGATGTTAACGTTCATGTTACGCTGATGATGTTATGCTGATCATGGGGGTTGCCGTGGGGTGGAGTGGGATGTTAACGTTCATGTTACGCTGATGATGTTACGCTGATCATGGGGGTTTGGGGTGGGGTGGAGTGGGATGTTAACGTTCATGTTACGCTGATGATGTTACGCTGATCATGGGGGTTGCCGTGGGGTGGGATGTTAACGTTCATGTTTTACGGTTCTCCTGATGAATGTACCGTGACCATCGGGGTTAGCCGGTGGGTGGGATGTTTACGTTTCATGTTACCTGATGAGTTACGCTGATTCATGGGGGTTTGGGGTGGGTGGAGTGGGGATGTTTAACGTTCATGTACGCTGATCATGGGGGTTAGCGTGTTGCGGTGGGGTGGGGTGGGATGTTTTAACGTTCATGTTACGCTGGTGATGTCCGCGGATTCATTCGGGGTTGGGCGTTGGGCTGGGGATGGGATGTTCACGTTCATGTTACGCTGATGTTGTTCGCGCTGATCATGGGGGTTGCCGTGGGGATGGAATGTTAACGCTTCATTGTTACGCTGGATGATGTTACTCTGAAAGGTGTTACGGCCGGATCATCGGGGTGGGAGGTGGGGGTGGGGGTGGTTGGGGGGTG
>CAMXCT020004190.1:462203-497203 GCA_947184155.2 Cladocopium goreaui | reverse complement strand
CTTCGTTTCGCGTGGCAGGCGTGGCGCAATCTCACATCCACCTTCGTTTCGCGTGGCAGGCGTGGCACTGATGGCACTGGGTGGCGCGCTTGGACTGGCTTGGTCGCCCGTGACGCCCGTGACGCCGCGCCACTTTGCGTGGCAGGCGTGGCACATGTGCACATCCATCTTGTTTTGCGTGGCAGGCGTGGCACAACCTCACATCCATGTTCGTTTTGTGTGGCAGGCGTGGCACAGTCTCACATCCACCTTCGTTTCGCGTGGCAGGCATGGCACTCATGGCACTGGGTGGCGCGCTTGGACTGGCTTGGTCGCCCGTGACGCCCGTGACGCCGCGGCACTTTGCGTGGCAGGCGTGGCACAACCGCACATCCACCTTCGTTTCGCGTGGCAGGCGTGGCACAATCTTTCACCATCGGTTCGCGTGGCAGGCGTGGCACTCATGGCGCCGGGTGGCGCGCTTGGACTGGCTTGGTCGCCCGTGACGCCCGTGACGCCGCGGCACTTTGCGTGGCAGGCATGGCACAACCTCACATCCACCTTCGTTTTGCATGGCAGGCGTGGCACAATCTCGCATCCACCATCGTTTCGCGTGGCAGGCGTGGCACTCATGGCACTCGGTGGCGCGCTTGGACTGGCTTGGTCGCCCGTGACGCCCGTGACGCCGCGGCACTTTGCGTGGCAGGCGTGGCACAACCGCACATCCACCTTCGTTTCGCGTGGCAGGCGTGGCGCAATCTCACATCCACCATCGTTTCGCATGGCAGGCGTGGCACTCATGGCACTGGGTGGCGCGCTTGGACTGGCTTGGTCGCCCGTGACGCCCGTGACGCCGCGGCACTTTGCGTGGCAGGCGTGGCACAACCTCACATCCACCTTCGTTTTGCGTGGCAGGCGTGGCACAAGTCAGATCCACCATTGTTTCGCGTGGCAGGAAGAAACTGTGACTGTGTCGCGAGAAGATGCTGCCTGATGTCAGCACTCCGAGGCTTCGCATTGTTGATGGATGTTTGTTCGCAGACGAGGGAATGTACCACAAACTGTGATATGTTGCAGACGAAAGTTGACTGATGCCTGTCTGACATATGATGTGGACTGTTTGTGTCTGGTCTGGACCATTTGAACTATTCGATTGCTTGCATGGACCAATATGGTGGAACTAGTAAGATTTCATTGGTTGCCGCTCTCATGTAGTAACAAGATCGCACGCATGAAGCCTCTGTGTGTTTGCTACTGGCTCAGGTGCCCATCCAGTGAGCTTCTTGGACGGAGGACAGGCGCGTGTCGCACGACCCGACAATGAGTCAACGAGTCTATGTCCTCGGGAGCAAGAGCTTTGACCCAATGTGGGAAGAAGCGTATGCAGATGCATCGCGAACCGACACCTATTTGAATTGTATTTGACGCCTGTGTGTTTCTGAAATTTGTGGTTGGTTGACATATTTGAAAAAAAAAACTGCACAGTTAGCGTCATAACCATGGTGCTTGCCACTGTGACTGTGTCGTGACTTGACAGGCATGCGCTCTGTACTTGTCTTCCATAGTTGCATTGACAACCAGCTACATTCGTGTTCTACACTTTTGCGGCCAGGTACCTTTCCTCTATGTCATCATCGTCGGATTCGTGGCTGTAGGAAAGGCGTGGTTGTCACGTAGCACATCTCGTTGCACCACATGGAGCACAGAAGCTCATGGAACACCTCATTCAGCCCATTCCAGGTCCGCAGTGCTGCCGCATGCAGAGCAGATGACATTGCAGCGCTGGCAAAAAAATGTCTGCACTGTCGCGCGCTCACGTCACTTTCACACACACCATCTTTCACGCGCAACTTTGTCACACACACGCACATACACACACACATACACACACACACATACGTACGTACGTATGTACGTACATACATACGTACGTACGTACGTACATACATAAATACATACATACATAGTGACATACATAGTGACATACATACATACATACATACATACATACACACGTACATGCATACTATTTTTTCGTATACTTTCACACACAGTCTTTCACCACCTCCTTTGTGTTTCCTTCCTTCCCCGTCCCCGCTACAACCTTTGAAACTCAGTATTGGAAGAAAATGACTTGTGGGGTTATCCGGTCCTTTAATTGGTTATTCTGCTTTTGCAGTGGAAGATGTGCGGAGTGAACCGTGTGGAGGTTATTCCATTGCAAGCAGCCCGCTGATGCACCCGAACAAAATTCGGCTTTGTGTCGTCCTGGTGGATTGGACTGTGGAGAGCACCGAAGAGCTTCGCTTGGTAGGACCCAGTTGTTTTGCAGTTTGCAGCAACTTGCAGTGGAAAAGTGTGATTGTGTATGATTGTGTATGATTGGTCAATGATATGCCATAATCATGAGGGGCAGAAAAATTGGCGAATGTCTTGGCGAATTTGCAGGCTACATGCGACAGCAAAACACTGGAACGATGATGATGACGTGCAGTGCGCCAAAGCGCCATTGTCCTGCCCAAGGACGGGATGACTGGATGCCCCTGAAAGTTGAGGTCTGCCAGTGGAAACTTCACATCATTTTTATTTGCAGATTAATCAAACTGGGAGTCGCGTGGCTGATTTTCACTCAATTGAAACTTAGAACTTAGATGAACTTAGAATATGAAACTGAGACCATTCCAATGCGTTGGGCAGTTTTCGCGGTTGCAAAGGAACCCACTTCCGCTTGTTGCAAAGGATCCTGTGAAACCAGTGATCATGGCTGGTATGGGCACTGGTTTGGCTCGTTGGAGAGCTGTGACGCAGGATGTGACGAAAATGCGC
Source organism: Cladocopium goreaui (assembly GCA_947184155.2). Classification (NCBI taxonomy): domain Eukaryota; class Dinophyceae; order Suessiales; family Symbiodiniaceae; genus Cladocopium; species Cladocopium goreaui. The sequence goes on along the minus strand of CAMXCT020004190.1, from coordinate 494,398 downwards.
CTGGGTACCCTTTGGTGATCAAACCTGGCCGGCCGGGAAATCCCCCATAAATGGAGGTTGTAATGAGAATTTCAGGTACAAATTGGGCATTTTCCATTGCCATGTTTCATTACCAGAGGGTAGAGGATTAGGAGGGCAATTCCTGTTTGTACAGCCTGACAAGCCGATTAAACATCAGATTCTATCTGGGCCAGTGTTTTGTAGCTTGAAATCTTTGACAGCGTCCTTATTTTCGTTTCACTGTGGTTCATTTTGACATTTTCCATTGAGAATTCTAAAGCCCTGGTTTCAAACTTGCAGCCGAAGCACTCGCTTCGTCAGGAGCGAATCTGCCAACACAGACAGGGCCAGAAGGTGGGCCCTTGCCATCTCTTCTTTGGGGCCCGCTACAATGCAGCAACTTGGACCACCGTTGCAGCTGTACACTGTAACGTAGATAGTAGGCCGGTAGGCTAATGGCGCGTGTGGTTGGTTGAATAACAGTCGGGCTGAATATTGTTGGTTCGGTTTGTGTCTATTACAGTACCTGAAGATTGGACATACCGTGCCGTTGTTCTGGCAGGAATATCTCTACCGTCTACCGTCATGAATTTGAAGGCTATGTTACGGAGGGCATCCGCCTTCTCTCGTGAACAGGCAGACAGGGAATTGCATGGAATTGCTGGGTCTGGGAGGAAATTGATTGTGGCTTTGGATTACCTTTGATCCTGGAAATGTGTGAGAGATTTCCCCTCTTTCTGTTGGCAGTTGTGTTGGCCCTGGCCCGTGCACTCTGCTTCTTGTTCTCTCAAACTCAAATATAAAAACGAAACCGTACATGCGCACTTGCACAAACGCCACTGGTTGCTTGCCCCTTTGGCGCTGCTGTTATATAGGCTCGCAAGATCTACGTGCAGCACAAGATCGTGGAGGCAACAGCCAGTGCATCATGTGCGTCAGGGATGGTCCAAGATTGAGAATGAAGGGGATAAAGGATTGTCCGACAATGGTTTCGCCATCCACATGCATGTGAAGTGCTTCTGACAATGTCATCATGTTTGATAGGCTGGCAGAAGCAGGGCCACTTCTACGTTTGCGGTTCTGCAAGGCAAGTGCCTGAGGACATCTACACAGCGATGAAAGAGGCCATGGATGATGCCAAGACTCCGTGAATCTTTCTGGTTTTGTGAACATTTTTTCTCTCAAATACCCGATATCGCGGAATAGCATCAGTCCATCGTTGCAAACACACATAGATACATGCGATTACATATGCACAATGATGTGTATATACTTTATATAATTATATTTAATATTCGTATATATTCCAAGTGCACATAGGTTTAATATGATGAGTCTCATGTGAAACATGATACCACCTTATTTTTATAAATAATGCAGGAGTGAACCTTTTGGGAACGTCTCCACACTTCAACACATTCATGAACTGCGGCATTTTCGTTTTCAAGCTTCGAGTGCAGCACCTAGCAAGTGCTAGGAACGATTTTCCATGGACTCGACATGTTTCAGTAATGTTACAATCAACATGCGACACAGTCCATGGGGTCACCACTTTGCCGCCTGCGGACCTCATCGACTTCTTCGGCCGACAGGCCAACTACATACGCCATCTGGAAGAACGATTGTCCAAAGTGCAAGAAGATTTGGCACGCACGAGATCTCGAGTGGGCTTGATCATGGAATACCTCGCGGCCAAGTTTGGTGACGCTGCAGCAAAAATTCGACTCATCTTGCCTCCGTAGCTGTGCCGACCTTCGGTCTGGCTTTTGATTTTTGGCAGGCCTTGGAGACACTGGCCTGCTGCTGACATCTGCAGCTACTTAAAGCACATGCCTGTGCTTCTTTCAAGGATGCTTTTTGGCCTAGCTGCATCGACCTTTGGAACTCATTAAAAGTTACCTGTTTCGGGGGGTTTAGCCGCGTGACTGTCTGAAGGTTGAGAGTCATGTTGTGGATCAAGCTTGAAAGCATGTCCAATTCCTTGTGCAGTGCAAGTGCACCATTTCAGAACAGTTCATGTGGTCATCTTAATGAACTCCGATGTGGGCCGGTTTCGTCCGAATGCCCTCAATTTTGGCCAAGAACCCAGAGGGATGTCGTGTGACAAGCCATGCAAGTCAGATGTCACATGATTCTGATGCATGTGGCCAATGTTGACCGTTATACCCTTCTCTCTCAGGCCCGAGACCCCGTCGAATCTTCTTTGGTTAGAGGCCAGTGTCACAGCTTGGTTGTGAGTTGTGAGCAATCGGAGTGTGGTAAGTCAGCATCAGCACTGTCAGGTGACAGGAGCTGGCTTTGATTTGGGTCCTGTGTTAGGCGGGGTCCCAACAAGTTATAGTGAACTTGACAAGTGTCAGGAGTGGACTGAGTACACGTTTGCGTGATAACAGGGGCATGAAACTGAAGTCTGACGGGCCTAGACTGAGCCATCTCGTCAGGAACCTTGAGTACCTTCTTTGTGACGGCTTGAGTGAGACGTCCGGTTCCCGGTAATGAAAGGGTTTTCATAATGAGAACAAATGCATGTTTGAACATTGCTGAGAGCAAGTACTCTTATGGGTTATTTTAGATTGTGATACCTCAGCTCGAGGGCAGGAGTGGCCATCCAGATGGTTCTTTTCCGGAATGTTTCACTGCGTCTGATTCCTGGAGTGCGAGCGCACGTTTGATCGCAATTTGTTCAAGATAATTCACATGTTTTGTGAGTGTGACGTAAGATCCATACTGGGTGTTGGAACGTAGAACATATGACATATTTCTTGTCATGCTTTGTGGAGGGTGATCGTTTGCACAGGTCTCCGAACTCTTCAGGCAGTGATTGCAGTATCGTTCCGGGCCTGCTCGACGTATGTTTTCGCAGTCGAAGAGGTTGTATGAGAGTGAGGCAGATAGGGATGATGAGTCCATCAAGTCCGAAAGCGTCCGACTCCCTCCCACAGAGGGATTAGACCGCACCACAGGTTTTGAAGTAGCACCCGAAGATTTGACAGGTGCTTGGGGTGATGTGGATGAACCGGATTCGAGCTATCTTGAACCCAGTGTTAGTTCCGAGGTCCGGTCAGAGAAAACCCAAGAGCTAGATCCTGTTTCCGAAAGAAATCTCCGCTCCATGATTGGAGACAGCTGCCTCGGTGTACAGCCCACGGTAAAGTTTAAGTTCCTTGGGAACGTTCCGGGATATCCCAGGCTCTTCAAAGAGGGAAAAAGCTGTTGATCTCAGTGCTCGTTATGCAGTTCGTGAGTCATCCGACAACCATGTCATCGGGCAGTGCTGGGTCGGTCCTCTTACCTAGCGACAAAACTAGGAGGGGTGCCTTCAGTGAAGTCATTAATTTCAAAGTAACCATCACCCAGCATGACCTAGAGGATAAGGCCGTTAGACAAGCTCTTGAAAAGTGGTACCTGATCTTTTCTTCGCCTGAAGATGCCTGGCCGAAGGGGTTCAATCTGAGAGATGCCATCAAAAGCCATGACCTTGAGAGTATGAAGATAGAGTTTGGCAACAGAAGTTCAAGCACAATTCTCAGGAGAGGGACAAGCAGTTTACAGTTCTTCAGGTGGTATAAAATTTAAAAGCAGGTACTTCCATCTCTGTCCTTTCCCTGCAACATCGGAATCGGTGGAGGAATACTTGCAACACCCCGGGAAAGAATGTAAACCTGCTTCGACTATGCACGGCTTTGTTGAAGGTTTGAGTTTCTGCAGACATTTCCTTGGAATGAATGTGAGTGCTGGCGAAGAGCTAGTGACACAGAAAAAAAGTTTGAGAATCCTAGGCGTCAGTGATGCGCATCGGACAGAGAAGACCCAGGACTGGAGACATGCCTTTCAAATGAGCAGATTAGCTTGGTGGATCGAGTTGCCTGTGGATGCATGTTGTTTGCCTTTATAGCAGGAGTAGATGGTCTGATCTCAAGAAGGTGTTTTGCTTTCCAAGCCGACGTCACTGATAGTCAAGGAAAGACATCCGGGTACTTAGAGTGCCGCACGAGGTCGCGCAAAACAGCTCGTGTTGTGGCAAAAAGCGGGTTGGCCATGCCCTTGGTAGCACCTGTGTGGGGTGTCTGGTCGCCGCCGTGGGGACTCACTTTCATGAAATTGTGCGAAAGATCTGGCAGGGCCCTTCATGAAATGGACATGGCACCGATGGGACTGCACACACACCTGATAGGAGTTGGACTGACAGATCAGTCACGACATCCGAGGCGGGGAGGTGGCTCAGAAAAATGCTGAGCAGTTTTGACTTGGCAGCCGAATATACCACAGTGCACTTTGACAGGAACGCCTCTTTCGTGGTGCGCTAAGTGGGGCCTCGACCCGTACGTCAGGCAACTCCTGGGTCACCACCCGACCGGCAAATCATCAGCTGAGTGTTATGGCCGTGACAATCTTGCGAAGCCCTTGAGAGAATGTGAGAAAATAATCATCTGATGCTCATGACCCTGTAGCAGCTCCCAGACATCCAGACACCGCCATGTACCGCAATCGTACAAGTAAGATTGTGCATGTTGTGGCTGCAGGCGGCAGTTGTAGGGTCCATATCCAAACTTCCACGCTCTTGGACATCCGTAAATGCAAGCGATGTGCTGCAGCGAAGCCCATTAAGACGGCGGGCCAGTTCGCATCGGCGCTGAAGAAGCTGCGCCTTGGAGAGTGAAAAGAAGCGTTGAGGCGGGATCATTGGTTTCTGTAGATCGAGTGATCGTGAGACCAGTTGACCAGAGATTCCATCTTAAACACAAGTAAGTAAGCTGCGGTCTCTGATCATTGTCATGACATGTCTGGAGGGGAGATCAAAAATAGCAGGGTTGGAACAAAGATTTTGCTGGCATGCCCGAGTAGGCGTATACCGGTGATCATGTATGAGATTTTCTCAAGTGAGAAATCGGTCAATCTGTGATCCCGCAGCTCTGGGCCGAGTGGCTCTCTAATTAACATACATTAATTTTTTGAAAATGGCATTATATAATCAGACAGAAATCCAAGACAAAGTCTGTCTCATCACAGTCGCGACCTTAATTTGGCACGTCTCATCACTTCAGGTAGGCATTAATATTGGCACTCGAGATATAGACAACTTTAATCAGCTAGTTTTTCATCTATGACAGGACTCAGGGACGTGAAGCCATGGGAACGCTTCTGGAATCTAAAGAGGCGATCAGAGCTGAGGCTGAAGCAGATGCCTTGATAGCCAACAGAGTAGACTCGCTGGCCCGCTTGGCCTTTGTGGCGTGTCCACCTGGTGAAGCTCCAACAGACGCTCAGATCGGGGCTCTTTTTGGTGACAGAGTAGTGCCAACCAAGGGACATACGCCTCGGTCAAGCGATTGATCTTCGAAGCCCAGAAGCTCTTGTCAGCAGACCTTCAAAACAAGGTGCACAAGACTTATGATCAGGTCAAAACCAAACTGGCACCGGCTGAAAGGGACAATCGCATCAAAGATCAGAAAGCTCGCTTGGAACGACTCCGGTTCAAGGGGCAAGAGGAATGCAGCTACCAGAGCTATGACGTTGTTCTCAGCATGATGGAGCAAGACACGCTCTTGCATCTGTCCCCGGACAAATTTCCTACCAGGAGACAGGAGCTGGTGCAGAAGAAAGCAACTAAAGAGGTGTCAATCGATCAATCTGCACTCGTGATCAAGGATCGGGCCCAAGAGTTGCTGTGCCCCACCGCAACAGAGCTGGAGACAGTCAACGCAATGAAGAGAAGGGCGTTGGCCTTTGATGTAGTGCAAGCATGCAGCTTCCACTCCATGAACTCATACCATGCCGATCTCTTTGACTATACCTTCATCAAGCGCCTCCACCTGGCTATTCTTTGGTGAGTTTGACCCAGGTGCTACGTGCAGATCGAGCAGCTTTTTCTGGATGTCCGAAAGACTGACCACTTTCAAAATAAGCAGGACGTCGTTGCTGAAGACGTTTAGACTTTATTTTGAAGGGACAGGCCTTATTCAGTAGGAACATTTTCTCCAAATTTCTACATGAGCTCAAGGAAATTGAATCTTCTTGATTATCCTGATCACGCTGTGATAGTGGCGGTACTCGTACATGAATTCCGGATTCCCAAATGTGAGTGGACTATTAGACTGGAACTATCGCTGGGATTGGGCACTCCAAGTCTATGGCCCTGAACTTGTGATTTTTCATGTGCTACAACTAACATGAAACAATGACGTCTTGCCTGGCCCCCCGGGTTTGTCCAAGCGTTCAATGAGCCTGATCTTCACACCCTGTGTTTAAGAGATTTAAAACACCAGGACGCTTGATCTTCCCAATTCAATACAAAGCAACACTGTTCCATGCTGGCAGTCTGGCGTTCGAGTTGTTGATCTGTATAATACAAATGTTTTGTGCCGTCAGTTCCATCAGAAGGCTGTACTGTACTTAGAACATGAGGCGTCATTGTTTGCAAGGCTTACCAGGGTTGCTCGTATGCGTTCAAGACAATGCTGAAAGCCAAGCAGGCTTTGCCCTGTGAGGAATATAGAGGCCTCAGGCATATGGTCCTCAGGGATCTTGATGTTTATCAAGGATTTAAACTATTTATGCGAGGATCCAAGGCTCATGGGGCACTAAAAAAGAGGGCACCCCTGAAGCTAGCTCTGGACAGTGTCCTTGTAGGTAGCTTCAGAAATTCGACAGACCCTTTGTTTGGCGAATGTTGCTGTCCCATCGCATCGCACGACATGGCGGTGCAGTATACCACCTGTTTTTTTTTTTGCGTGCTGCGACGCATTGTTTTTTTGTTGTTGCGTTTGGTTCAAGTACCCAAGCCTTCTGACCTTCACAGAGGCGGGCTCGGCTGCATGCAATGCCGGCCGTAGTCAGGAACAGTTGGTTTCTTACCTTCAGAGAATCTTGCATCAAACTGCTGCATGCAGGGGTCGGGACGCGCAAACAATCGTTGACCGTGGTTGAATTTAGGAATGAACCACTCTTTGCCGAAAATGATACACTATGATACGCCGGGTTGGTTCCGAATTTCCTATTTTGCATCCTTCAGTGTGTGATTGTGATCCTTTCGCCCACCACCAAACCAGTACAGGCATGAATTTTGGGTCCTTAAGGGGATGAGTCAAAGGCTGAACGCTTGAAGACCCTCAATTCATTCCGAGGATGGCAGCTTCTATGCCGCCAAAAGAGCCTTGATGGCAGGCCATGAAGCGCTCACCTCACGTGGCTTGGCAACTCAAATGGGGTGAAATTTTTACCTTGGTCATATGAGGGTTGTTCCTGGAACCAAAGCTAAACTCTTACTTCCTGATTCCTTTGCGCCCAACAGTTTCTGAGGGCACAAGCTGACAGACCAGACGGCTCTTTTCTTTGCAGCTGCGAGAAAAGTCGGCAAGGACTCGGAGGCCTCGGACAAGCAGGCTCCATGGCACGTGCCGCTGTCCAAAGGTAGTCCTTTCTTCAAACACTCTGCCAGCTGGGGGAGTATTATCCCTGCGAATCAGTTGATACCAGTGTGATCAGATGTTTCGGGTGGATTTGAGCCCGCCCTTTTGTTCCGCACTCTCCCTCCTTCACTCCTCAGCAGGGTCCTGGGTTTTCTTCATCCTTACCAGGCGTTGGCCTTGAGCCGGTCCTTGGTGGAGCGCGGCATTGCAGTTAATCACCTCGACAATGTGCCTTGGCCGCAAAATGTAAAGGGCCCCAGTCTGAATCGTTTGTAATAACACCACCAAAGATAGCAATTAATAACCCTTCATGCATGAACAATCAAGCCCTTTCCAAACAATGTTCACCACTGGCTACAGCTTACTGTAGGCACTGCACAAGCCACATGATTCAGTTGTGTGCCGCACAAACACATGGGCTGCATCACTCTTCAGGGTTTGATGCTTGCATATATTATAAGCAATACACTCATTTCAGGCATCTAGAGTTGCGGATTCCTGGTTCTTGAGATAGATCTTAAACTGTGATCCGGGCCCAAGTAAGGATCTTCTTGAAACAAACCCAGCTTTCGATATGTCTCGCGTCTTCACCATTTTGCTGCGTTGAGCCGCCAATTTGGGTTGTTGTTGCGCTCACCAGGCTGTGCCTGTTGTTACCAACGCGAAGAGATGTGATTTTAAGACATTGGCAGGTTACTTAAATTACCCCATTTGTTCTTCCCTCTCGGCACCAAGGATTTGAAGCAAACCGCGTTGTTTTTTGCAGCGCGGGAAGGCCACGTTCTAACCACGAAGTTCTTGCTGTCGGTGGGCGCAGACCCGAACATATTGGACCTGCGTGGACAAACAGCGCCACTTGGCAGTGTTTCGCATTGCGTCAGTTTCCGCAGTTGCATACTTGTGTTCCAAGTTGTGCGTTTATTTGAGGAACTCTTTGTCTATGTGTTCAGATGGTTCTGTCTCATGCAGATGGTGGCTGTCCTTGGGCAAGTCATGGCAAGTCTAAGGTTGTTTTACGCAGTGGCTAAGGGGCGCGTAGAGACTGCAGAGGCCCTTGTGAAGGGCGGTGCGGGCCTGGACGCACCTCGGCAGTGGCCAAGGAGTTTGAGTTTTTTGTGTTTTTTGCCACAGGACAAACATGTGCGACGGGCCCCATAGATGTCGTTCACCCATTGCCTGTTTGCAACATACAAAGGCGCCATTAGTTGATCAAGCAACATGAAGCAATTGCAGAAAGGCAGCTCATGGCGGGCGGTATGCCCAGCGACTATTTGGTTTTGCCATTCAAAAAGGGAAATTGATAGGCGGTGTTGCAGCGCCACAAATGGAAGTGTTCTTGAATTTTGCAAGCCGCTGCTTAGAATCATGCAAGCCCATTCCTTGCAAGTCGCTGCTGAGTTTGTTGATGTTTATGGTCGCACCTGCATGGGATGGGCGACAACTGAAGCCTTGCCAGTCTTGGAGAAGGCACGGGATTGGGTGAACGAAACGGGGAGGGATGCGAGCTCTTCATGCGTTGGCTAAATCAGTTTTAATTTTACTAGGTAGATCTGATTCCCTTCCCAAGTTGTCTGATGTCTGCAACATATCAACTCTGACTCCAGTCCAGTTCTGGGCTGTGTGAGGCTTTGTCCTGCCAGTTTTGTTTGTATGTTTCGAGTTCATGGATGGCTTCACCATAGATCATGATTCAACTTCCAGCTCTGGAGGAGCGGAAGAGGCGCAGCACGTGCGAAGATCAAGGCGACTTAGCGCCCGTTCACATCAGTTTGATTTGTTTTGTGACAGTTTGAGGTTGCAACATAGACATTCTTAGGCCGATTGTAGGTTCGGATTAGGACCCATGATCCTACCCAAGCTAGGTCCAGTGCGAAAACGAGTGCGACAGTGGGCTAACGAGTGGCCGAACAACGAACCCTTGGTTGGCACCTACTCTCAATTTATTCAGACGATTGCTTGAAAATAGAAAATTAACAATGCAATTTCTATCATTCATAGTTGGGTCGGTCGGGTAGACACACTGAGCATGTTTGGGATATTCAGATGACCATTGGACTTGGTTTTGCAAGAGCATGGCATGATATGCAACAGTATTGCATTTTTTCTACCAAAAACGCGGGCTTTTTGCTTGCCTTGGGCCCACCCAATTAGTTTGGTATTTGTGGTCACGACGTGCCCCTTTGTTACTTCCAGCCATGTCTTGAACACTGAGGTAAGACCATCGACTACGCAGAACAGGACCAAGGGAGAGCCCAACGGATGCATATGCTGCATATGTACATCCACGTAGAACAGCAAATCACATATGATATTTTGTACTATGTACGTGTATATTTGGAGATATGCATGCACTCGGATATGACAACGCGCACACACACAGGGACGAGTGACATCCATGCTGGCCAAGTCCTAGGACGTGATCAAAACCGTGCCAAAGTATGCAATTCTCCACAGCTGCCCGGAAGAGAGCGCGGCGCAGCTGCGCATGCTCGAAAAGGGTCTGGTTGCGGATCACGCCGAGTCTCTTGCCCAGCAATTCGTATGTGGGTCACGCTTGACTGGGGTACCCAAAATGGGGCCAATTTGAAATTTGAAGGGTCTATGGGTTACTTCCCCGACAAATCAAACGAATTATCGCAGGTATGCTTCCCCAAGTTCTAAGCGATGTCCTATCAAGAATGAAGATCTTGTTGGAAGTGGAGTTCCATTTCTGCCAGCCGGACATTGGGCTGAGCGGACTGACAGCAGGAAAAACCTCTTTAAGAGGGAAAAAAACCTGCCAGTGATGACACTCTCCTTTAGGGAGCAAAGCTTGACAAACAGTACCCAAGAAATAAGGAATCACTTGACGTGGGAAAAGGAACCTGCACACCCCCCCGCCAGGCGTGCAGAGACCTCGCCACAAGAAGCAAACAACAAAGAAACTTACCCCAAGGTCTAGGGATAGAACAGTGCTACCGCTACTCACTGGGCGCAGGCGGCTCGGAGAAAGCCGCAGGGGCGGGACGCGAAGCAACAGCAGCAGGCGCAGCCGCGAAGCATCAGCGCGGAAAACACCTGCATTGCACCCGCACGCGTTGTCAAAAGGCACAAGGAGCGCAAACCGTAAGCGTAGGCAACCTTAGAGTGGAGTTCCACATGTATACACGTTCGTTTTGAAATGCAGCATTAGTTGAGAATGGGATGCATGTGGACATTGATTTTGCCTTTGTAGGGTTGCTGCTGGCAATCGAACTTCGAACTAGGCTGCTGAAAACTGGGGGCAGCTGCAGGGAAGTGCGAAGTCATCTAGTCGGGGGCTAGGGTGTCAAGGCGGTCAAGGAGCCAAGCTGCCTATGGTGCTTGTAGACAAGTCTAAGGATGGTGGGAAATCAGCCGTGGTCGAAGGACATTACACCACAGGACGCGAAGAAGTGGGTGGTGTCTCAATCTTCCGATATCTCACATCTGAAATTCGATCAAATCAGTCTTCGCCAGATTTAATGTCGACCCATTACAGTTACTTGTTATCCACGGTTTTTCAGGGTGGTACGATGTTGTCATCGACGTGCTGTACAGATGCATCAGCCTGAATGCCGCATTCGATGCAATTTGCCAGCTAGTATTTTTGAGATGTGTCGGGATCATATTCCCTCATGAAAACCTTCATGAATTTTGGAGATCCTTGGCTGGGTGTGAATTTTCGGCCGCTTTGGAACTGGAAACCAATGGCTGGTCCTGGTGCAGGCTGTGCAACAGATCTTTGCCCGATTCTTTCACGGCTTTTTCCCACAAGTCTGGTAGTCGCATCCCAGGAGTGGTGCGAAGGTCTGAGCGTTGGTCCCGACCACAGCGGAACCATGACCAACCCCGTGGATCTCACCAAGGCCCAGCTAGTGGGCTCTGAGGGACTGAAATCCGCCCACACCGCTTTGGCGGTGAAGGCGTGCTTATTGGGGGGCAAAACAGCAACACTAAATGCTCAATGACATTTGTTAATATAGCAGTCGCTATATCAGCTTTAGCTGGGGGGGGGCAAAAACGGTTTCGCACCGAGACCAGAATACGGTGGTGTTTTCGACATTTTTCGATGATTTGGGTGTCTGAGCGCAAGAGGGTATTGAAATGGAATTTTGGGTCATTTTGGTAGCTTTCCGGCAATGGAAAAACGGCCAAAAATGAAAAAAAACATTGTACATAGCAAGATTTTGCAGGGTTTTTGGATGCCAGAGCATTGAAAACACTGCAAAAACAAGTGTTTTGGACTGACGTTATAGCAAAAAACGTGTAAATTACCGTATGCTTGACTGGAAACATTACAAAAACACTGTCAAAAAGATGTTTTGGAAGGATTTACTGCCTTTATGGCAAAAAACGTGTAAAATACCGTCTGATTGACTGGAAACATTGGAAAAACACTGTCAAAAACAATGTTTTGGAAGGATTTCTTATATATGTTGGAGTTGGCTACCGGCATTGGCACATGGAAAAATTGAAGAAAACACTGTAAATAGCGGTATTTTCAACGGTTGGGGAGATAAGGGAATTGGAAGCATTGTCGAACATGATGTTTTCGACCGGTTTTATGGCGACAGAAGTGTAAAGTACCGTGCTTTGAAGGAAACCATTGCAAAAACATGGAAACACATTCAAAGAACACGGGATTTGGGGGACTATCTAGGCGTCGTTGTCTAGATATTTGAAATTCCGCAGCTTGGAGAGCCTCCAAGGGAGGGAAAAGTGAAAATTCCATAGCTTGGGAAACTGTCACGGCGGGGAAAAGTCAAAATTCCCTAGCTTGGGAAGCCCCCACGGGGGGGAAAAGTGAAAATTCCCTAGCTTGGGGAGCCCCCACGGGGGGGAAAAGTGAAAATTCCCTAGCTTGGGGAGCCCCCACGGGGGGGAAAAGTGAAAATTCCCTAGCTTGGGGAGCCCCACGGGGGGGAAAAGTGAAAATTCCCTAGCTTGGGGAGCTCCCACGGGGGGGAAAAGTGAAAATTCCCTAGCTTGGGGAGCCCCCACGGGGGGGGAAAGTGAAAATTCTTAGCTTGGGGAGCCCCCACGGGGGAAAACAACCCTTAGCCCCTCTCACGGACCGAAATAAACCTGCGGTGTGGGCGGCCACCCCACGCGAAGCGAGGTGAATAGGGTTGAGGGGTTTTTGGTGATGGTGATTTGAGGATACAAGTATCAGGGTGGCGAATATGCAGAAATATGGATTTAGCCTTCAAGACATGGGGACGTTGGGCTGCAAATGAGATTTTACTTTTGACCACTAAAAGCTTGGGTTTGACTTGGTTGATGATAGAGATGTGCAAAAATATATATATATATATATATATTATATATACACACATACACACGTACATGTATTTATGCAAATATGAATTTATGCGTATTCATGTTTGCAAGTGTACATATGTAAACACACAAGATATACGCAGTATAAATTTGAAACTTTTGTACGCATCAAATTCCAACCTGATACTTGCTTTCTGCTTTATCGTGGAGTTTCGTTGGCTGGCTGCATGGTGACAATTTGAACTGGGAAATCCAATCAACCAAGCAATGTATTGGCATGGCACCTGTGTTTTTTTTCACCAATGCTCACGCGCAATTTGATCGGGGAAATTTAATTGGGGCAACACTGTGCCGGACCAGGGTTTTTTGTGTTGCCGAACACTTTGAACATTCAATTCCCACATGGACATGTCATAGCAGGTTTCTCACCGACACGCATCAGGCAATTCCAGGGCTTGATACGACATGTACGGAGAACGCACTCCAAACCACGGAAAGGGGACAGGTATTATGCACAAAAAAAACAGGTCTTATGCCACTGAAGTAATCGGACCAGTCCCGGTCGGAAAGCTCCACCGCCCCAGAACGTGATCTCGGGCAAGTGCATCAATCAATTTACACTGCCTCTCGTGGAGACCAGCTCAAGAACTATTGTGGGGTACGTACACGCCACTTGGACCGGCCCTTGCTGCCTCATGCTTTTATTGCTTTTTGTCTGAATGTTATAGATGTGACCTGACATTCTTTTTGTTCAAGGCTGCGGTGCCGACAAAATTCAAGGGTCGTGATCGGTGTCCACGGCCATCTCCGGTACGTATAGTCAGGGTGATGGGGGGTGATATTGCAAGATCCTCCAAATATCCAACCCCTGAAATTTGAATTGCATTTAGTCACTTGGTTCTTACAATTTGCGAGTGCTGGACTCTAAGGCGCGCCGTGGAGGTGCAAAAACACGCATGACTATAGCGCAATTGAAGGTTGCTTGGCATTTTCAACTCGACCGTTTGCTGGTTTCAGACATTCATTGCGCTTTTGATGCAACGGACCCAAGGTAACTCACCTGTGCTTAGCATCGGGCTTCCATGTTTGCCCACCAACCAGTCCTTCCCAAGGTTGAGGAAACCCACACAAGACAAGGCCTGGGAGGTCTTCTGATTCGTGCTGCCGAAGACCACTCCAAAGGATGCTTGCCTGCGGTTGGCTGGGGCTGGCAGGGCCTAAGTCAAGGAAAGCAAAAAAACTATGGCATTCAAACTTGGCATTTCAATGACCTTTACTCGTACTGGTAGACCATCCCGGTTTTGTGCCATTGTGTGCGTTGTCAATTGAAGTGATGAGATGGTTTGTTTTTTTTCGTTTTTCGTTTGCTGCGAGGCAGTGGGTGGAGACCCGCAAATTCTTTGGGGTACAATCCCATCCAACAATGTCCAGAGGTATTGTGAACAAAGGAACCCAACTTTTGCAATCCAAAAACATATATACAGATTGGGATCACGTTGTAGTCTAAGGCCAGAATCAATCAAAACCCTGCAGCTTGTTGAAGGGGATAATCCCTACCAGTCATACTTCTTCTTTCAAATGGAATCCGCAGGTCAATGCGGAGTTAAAATTACCTTTCACGTTCGCATGTCACCGCGCTGTCACTGCATTTTCCTGAAGATTATTCATTCTCGTGCGGGTGCATCAGCCGCCAAACCGTTCGAGATCTTAGAGACGTACATAAGATCTTGGGAAGATCACTGAAGTTTGCACATGGCAAAACGCTGGCTGCAGCCAGATATGTCATAAGGTGACATAACTTGACCCATGTTACCAGCGGTTGCAACCGAATTCGAAGCAATGCGCCCTAATGGTCCTAATGTTGGTTTAACAGTTGGTTTTGTCATGTTTTGCGCAGGTGCCGCCATGCTGTTGTCCCAAGGAATGGGGTGGGAATGCCGGACCACTTCCATCACAGTATTGAAAGAGAACGTGACTCGACTTTAAGGGACGAGAGGACTTGAAGTTTTCCCTGTGTTTTGCCAGCTTGTCCAGATTCGCTTTTGATCCAATATCTAGCAACTATTTTTGTGTTACCTTTCCGTATTTGTATATCCTTTGAGAGCTTCAAGGGTGGAGTGGTTCAATCACCAGGCTTTCAGCGAATGATTGTTGATAATTTTCACAGCAGATTCAATTTTGTGAGACTATTAGTGTACTCTTAGGCCCTTTGTATCCCTTTGGCTGTTGGGCTTAGAAAAAATGGTTTCTTTGCTAAAGCACTTGGAAAAAAATGAAGTTGGGCAAACGGACAGCTGTCGTTTCTTCCCCAAGACTGTCTCGGGCGAAGTCGTTTCAGATCATGATGGTGTCGTCGGGTGGGTTTTTGATGCGTTTTGGGAGGATAAGAGAATACGGCTTTTCTAAAGGCTGAATGGTGATTGTTTTGTGTGCGGAATTGGTGCAAAAGAGGCTTCATGTCTTTCTGCTTGCCTTTTCAAGAGCTGACAAGTGACCAACTCATGTACAATAATATAATATATATGACATCTTCAGAAAGACTTATCTAAACAAACAAGCCTGCACCCTCCGGTTGGGGTGTCTTTTGGAGGTAGTTACTTTTTAAGTATGAAAAACTGAAAAACCTTCAAAAAACACCAATCGGAAGAGGCGCTGGGCTGGTACCTGCTACTAGCTCTGCTGTTTCGCCCGCTTCGCCGAGCGGATTTTGCCAACGACGAGAGGACTTTGGTCTCGTTTCCGAGATCGTGGCGAACGACTTGCAGCTAGAGAGGGCCATCGAGCGGATTTGCCACTCGGGGTCTAAGAAGCAACAAGGCGAAGTTCAAAACCTCTGGGATAGGGATTCTAGTACTGGTTTTCTTCTTGAAAGTTTGTGTTTTTTTTGGTGTTCACTATAGAGTTGACAAGTGTTTTGACATGTTTTGACCAACTAATGGGATGCAGGGATGGCCGGGTACAAGTAGGTGCCAGTTCTTGTTTTTTCGTTACTAGGCAAGCTAGTGAATTGAGTTCTAGTATGTTGGTTTGTTGCGATGTCCTGGTTGCCCAAATGGGCGAGTTCTTAATTTTTTCGTCTTAGCCCCGGTGACTTGGTTTGGTTCGATTTCCAAGACCGCTATCAACTGTGCAGTCCATCAGATCATGAAAAGACTGTGTCCGACAGAAGAAACCGTTGAGAGATGTTAAGGGTGTTAGACCGATTCTGGCCTTTGTATTTCAATGCAGCTCCTGTAAAGTGTGCAATCTTTCTGTATCTTATTCTATATCGAAGTACCTCACATACGGTGTTCCGCTTGGTTTGGGGGGTTGTTTGTGTTTGCTCCTGGCTGTTTTTTGTGTGTCTTGCTAAGCGCCGTGTTGTGCATCTGGGTTCTCAGGTGACAAGCTCTCTCAGTGCGCTCCCACCGCCGTGCAAAGCTTAGCGGCTTAGCGTAGGGCCAAGAGAGCTGACCAGCGGAGGGAGCTGAGAAATGGGCTTAGGTTGCGAAATCCAAAATCTTCATTCAGAAGGCAAGGCTGTTAGGGTGGGTGGATGAAGGATAGCTGAGGTGGGATTTGACAGCGGTCATGCTGTAGAGGGGGGAAACAGGGTTTTGAACAGACCTTTGGTTGAAGCACGGATCAAGTGCCAAATCAGCAAAGGCTATGGCTGCGTCTATTCTTGGGCCATGGAGGGCAGCAAGGTCTACAAGTTGCGCATCCGCGGAAACTACGATGCGTTGTGCAGAAAGCTAGGACAAGAGCTTCGCCAGGAGATCTATGAAGAGCATTTCCGTCAGGTGCAAGAAGGGCAAAGTCCAGAGGATGTTTCGGAAGATTTTGTGAAGGTCATTGAAGAAAAGCTGAGTCCTTGCCAGATGTCTCTCTTCAATATTTGTAGGGGCATGAATTTCAAGAATTTTACCTGTCGGCCAGCTTGGGCAGGTGGTGCTCACATTTTTGTAACCCCAGCAGTGGCAGATGAAGTTGAAGATGCTTTTGAGGGAGATGACTTGGGAAATCGTGATGTGGTTGTGAGCCCGGAATATGTGAGAGTTGTCGTTGATGCCTTGGCAGAGGGCAGTGGCAGTAGGAAATCTTGTGCCTATGTGCATGAACCATCCTCAACAGCCCATCCTCTGAGAGTTTTCTCTCAAGTTGATGCCAAGAACGAGTTCCTTCAGTCCTGGATGACAACTCACAGAGTTTCCTTAGACGACCTGGAGGCTGTCTCTGAATATAGTCTTGATGGATCCAAGTCAGCTAGGCTCACCCATTCAACTGGCTCTGTTCCACGTGGAGAGGAGAAGTCCTGGGGTCATTCGAATGCTTGTGTGGCAAGGTCCAGCCAAGATGGTGTTAGTCTGGGGCCGACGGCTTACAAGAAGTTTTCTCTAATTTCTGCCGTTGGTTTGGCTGAAAACGCAACTGAAGTGACAGAAGTGCTTACTGACACAGATCTTGACACTGAGACCTGGGAGCCTGGATCGGCGATGGCGGTGGGTGACTTTTTGGAACATCATTTCGATGCAAAACCACGGCCTATGTTGAAAACTGGCCCCGCCTTTGGCTCATTTTTCTCGGAACACTTTGCACGCATGACTTCAGATGTTGCAGCTCCATATCTCGAGTGCTTGCCCTTGGAAAACAGCCTGGCCTCCACTGATTCAGATGACAGGTCTGCTTTGAAGCGAGTCTATAAGCTCTTGAAGTCAGTGGCTATGGACCTTTTCAGCGCGGAGTCTTTAGATGTCTTTCTGCGCAAAAGTGTGCCTCCCGAGGACACGCCCCCAGCATTGTTGAAGGCTTTCGACGAATCCACCGAGATTCTCGCTGCCGAGATGGCCGAACTCCTTGCTGAGGAGTGTAAGCCGTTGCTGAGTCAGAAATGGCATCAGTGGAAGAAGAACCATAGAGGAACCCAGGATGCTGGATGTCACAAGGCAGCTGAAGACTTGAGGGATTCTTTTCGTGAGGTGGTTGCCGCAACATGCGCCAAAGTAGACATCACGATCGTGGCACGTCGTGCTTGGTCAAAGCAGAATGAGTCGCGCCGCCAAGCAATGAAAGACCAGGAGAAGGCCAACCAAGACCAGGTGGAAGATGTGAAGGGTAAAGGTAAAGGAAAGACCAAAATAAGAAAGTTCAAGAATCGCCAGGGAGCATGTGATAGAAAGAATGGGCGTATGGACGAGTCTCACCAGGCTTGGCAAGGGGAAAAGGCCAGCATGATTAGTCGCCCAAGACCCCCAGTTAATCTCCTGCGATAAGTTTGCTTGGCTTTGAAAGGATGTGATCACACACCAAGCCAGCAAGCTGCACTTTTGATTCTTCAAAGTCAATTCAAAATTCATCAATTCAATCCATTTTTGGAGGCATCGGCGGTGGCAATGCCTATCGATTGCATGTGTTTGACAAAGTTTTGCAGCTCCAAAAAGGTATGTTTTTTGGGAAATTTTGTTTTGCTTTGCAGCAGATATCTGTTTGCCTAGCACTTTTCCTGTTTGATGGTGGGCAGATTGGAAGTGTGCCGATGAGCTTACAAGTCCATGAAGAACTTGCTGGTCACATAGCGTCTTGGCTGTCGTCCTGGGAGCTTGCACACGTTTGCAGTATGCCATAAATAAAACTCCCCTCAATGTTAACTCATGAGACTCTAGGATCTTAACTCCCAATGTAGGTCCAGGAAATTTGTTTGTTTATATTTTTCCCCAACAGCAGAATGCTTTGGGGTCTCAGCCCACATAGCCTTCGGGGTGCTCCGGGGCACTGCTCGACCCTGCCGCCTCGTTTCGCCGGTTCCGGGAACCCGAGAACCGGTTCCGGGAACCAGGGTTCGGGGCAAGGTTCCGGGAACCCAGGGTTCCGGGAACCAGGGTTCGGGGCAAGGTTCCAGGAACCCAAGGTTCCGCAAACCAGACTTTCAAGCAAGGTTCTGGGAACAATGGGTTCTGGCTACCTTTTGGGTTCCGGGACGTCAAGGTTCCGGGAAGGTTCCGGGCACTCTTGGCTTTCGACAAGGTTCCGGGAACCTTACCATGGTTTCGAGCAGCCAGAGCCTGGATTGTGCCAAAGTTCTGGAATCACCGGAACACCAATTTTGAGACATCCTGCAAACCCAGAGTTTGGGGAACCAGGATTCTGGCAAGGTTCCAGCAACACTGGGTTCCGACAAGGTTCCGAGAACCACCACAGATGCGGACCCACAGTTTGGATATACTTCCTGGATTATGCCACAGGTTCCGGACAGGGACAAGGTCAGAGTTCTGGCAAGGTTCCGAGGTTCCGGAAACAACCCAGGGGTCGGATATACGCCGTGGGTTGTACCAAGGTTCATGCTACGGACAGGGTCCCAGAAAACCAATTTGCAAGGAAACCAAGGTTCCAGGACCAAAAGGGCCCGGTCAACGAGCAATCGCTGACAGGGGGGGGCACAGCGTGACAATAAATCAGCGCGTCTCGGTTCCGCAAACCCAGGGTTCCAATATACGCTGTGGGTTGCGCCAAGGTTCCGGAAACGAGGGTTCCAGGAAGACAAGGTTCCAGGGACAAGGTTCCAGGAACACAAGGGATTCCGGAAATCCCCCAGCCAATCTTGGGTGCTTTGTGGCCCCTCACTGAATTCCGAATTCATGTTCGTTTGCTCAGTGGGCGCACAGCGTCGGTCGACTGACCTGTTCTGATGTTGCTGTAAAATCTTCTGTTTGAACTGTTCCGATGTCGCATCTACCAAAGCACATGCCACATCAAGCAATTAAGTTCGATGCCTTGGAACACCTAAATATTGGCAGCAAACCTGTGTGAGGCTTCTCGAAGCCAGGTAGATGATTTTTTGAAGCTAAGTGACCAAACAGCAACACACAATGAAACTTCAGACACAGTTGTGACACAACAACCAAGTATTGACATGAAACTAATTCTGGAATCATGATGGACAATTTGGCCAAAACCAACTGTTTCACCAATCACTTGCGCAAACTGACCGATGTTGTCCAAGCACGACAAGATAATCCCAAACCAACACACACACACAATTTTGTAAACACTTAATGACACACCGTGGTCTGCAAATACTGCCATTCGTTTGTAACCAAATGTATGTAAATTCAACTATGCGCGCTTTCTTAAAGAACATGTCTCATCCTGCCTTTGGTCCAAAAGGGGAGGGGGCAAGGCGGGCAAAAAATCGCCGAAGAGACTTAGGCTATGGAATCCTGTTCCTGCCATCATTAATCCGTCTTGGGTTGCAAAGTTGGACCACTGTTTGAAACCAACCGCTGCCGGTTCCGGGAACCAGGGTTCCGGGCAAGGTTCCGGAACTCAGGGTTCCGGGAACCAGGGTTCGGGGCAAGGTTCCAGGTTCCGCAAACCAGACTTTCAAGCAAGGTTCTGGGAACAATGGGTTCTGGCTACCTTTTGGGTTCCGGGACGTCAAGGTTCCGGGATCCCCAGGTTCTCGGCGCCAGGAAGGTTCCGGGCACACTTGGCTTTCGACAAGGTTCCGGGAACCTTACCATGGTTTCGAGCGGTTCTGGAATCACCGGAACACCAATTTTGAAACATCCTGGAAACCCAGAGTTTGGGGAACGAGGGTTCCGGCAAGGTTCCAGCAACACTGGGTTCCGACAAGGTTCCGAGAACCACCGCGGATGCGGACCCACAGTTTGGATATACTTCCTGGATTATGCCACAGGTTCCGGACAGGGACAAGGTTGCGGAACAACAATTTTCAAGAAGCCCAGCCCAGGTTCCAGAGAACCAGGGTTCTGGCAAGGTTCCGAGGTTCCGGAAACAACCCAGGGGTCGGATATACGCCGTGGGTTGTACCAAGGTTCATGCTACGGACAGGGTCCCAGAAAACCAATTTTCAAGGAAACCAAGGTTCCAGGACCATATAGGCCCTGTCAACGAGCAATCGCTGACAGGGGGGGGCACAGCGTGACAATAAATCAGCGCGTCTCGGTTCCGCAAACCCAGGGTTCCAATATACGCTGTGGGTTGTGTCAAGGTTCCGGAAACGAGGGTTCCAGGAAGACAAGGTTCCAGGAACACAAGGGATTCCGGAAATCTCCCAGCCAATCTTGGGTGCTTTGTGGCGGGTTCCGCACATGCCGATTCATGTTCGTTTGCTCAGTGGGCGCACAGCGTCGGTCGACTGACCTGTTCTGATGTTGCTGTAAAATCTTCTGTTTGAACTGTTCCGATGTCGCATCTACAAAAGCACATGCCACATCAAGCAATTAAGTTCGATGCCTTGGAACACCTAAATATTGGCAGCAAACCTGTGTGAGGCTTCTCGAAGCCAGGTAGATGATTTTTTTAAAGCTAAGTGACCAAACAGCAACACACAATGAAACTTCAGACACAGTTGTGACACAACAACCAAGTATTGACATGAAACTAATTCTGGAATCATGATGGACAATTTGGCCAAAACCAACTGTTTCACCAATCACTTGCGCAAACTTACCGATGTTGTCCAAGCACGACAAGATAATCCCAAACCAACACACACACACAATTTTGTAAACACTTAATGACACACCGTGGTCTGCAAATACTGCCATTCGTTTGTAACCAAATGTATGTAAATTCAATTATGCGCGCTTTCTTAAAGAACATGTCTTATCTTGCCTTTGGTCCAAAAGGGGACGGGGCAGGGCGGGCAAAAAATCGCCGAAGAGACTTAGGCTATGGAATCCTGTTCCTGCCATCATTAATCCGTCTTGGGTTGCAAAGTTGGACCACTGTTTGAAACCAACCGCTGTTGGGGATCTACGTCGGCTTATTTTTTATAGAAGAACCCAAGAAACAGGCCAAAGATCTATGCCTAATTATTCCGACAGCCCGAGACCAGGCTGAGCGTATGGAAGACCCTGAGTTCGAGGATTCCATCCGAGCACTTCTAGACAAGGCGGTTGTTTTTTTGGAGTTTGGAGCGATGGATATCGATTTTGGGCAGAATTTTGAGTTTATGGGATCTATACCTGGTGGTTGGATTCTGTGGATTTACTAAGGTGTGGGTTGGTTTTCAAAGATGTGGAGCCTTTTTAATTATGGGCTTTAGCATGGCTTGGCCACGTGAGTTATAGATAGGTTATCCGTCGTCTTGCCAATATCTACTAGGCAAAAGTATGATTTTGTATGATTGGTCATGATATGCCATCGCCATGATGGCAGAAAAGCTGGCGAATGTTTGCGGCAGGCTACCTGCGAGGGCAAAAACCTGGAACCATGATGTGTGCAGTGTGCCAAAGTGCCATTGTCCTGCAGGCTCATGCGCCACTGAAAAAGGGCACACGTCTGAAGCTAGCTCTGCACAGTGTCCTTGTAGGTAGCTTCAGAAATTTGAAGGACCTTTTGTTTGGTGGATGTTGCTGTCCCATCACATCACAAGACATGATAGTGCAGTGCGTGATACGACGCATTGCGTGTTTTTTGTTGTTGCCTTTGGTTCAAGTACCCAAGCCTTCTGACGTTGACAAAGGAATCAGTCAGGGCCCTCAGCAGTCCTGTCCTGCCGACTCATGGACCAATAGGTTTTCTTGAATGGGTTTTCTTGTGACCCACCCAGTATGTGATCTGATGCTCTGCTTAAGGATCTTGCTTCGCAATGCCGCCAGCACATGCCTCAGCAGTTGCGCGAAATTTTTCACAGATGTGGCACGCGGCAGTGTGAAGTTTGAAGCTGACGTGCCAAGGGGAAGGCGGGAACACTGGTAGTGTCTGGTGGCAGCCACGTTGTTGGTGGTCCTGGTGGTGTTATTGTCACCGGTGGTGGCACTGCCGCGGCTGCTGGTGGTGCTGCGGCTGATGGCGGAGGCGGGTCACAGCCCAGAGTTCATGATCATCAACTTGGGGAAAATTTATGAGTGTCTCAAAATGGATGGAGGATATATGATATATGTATATTTATATCTACGTAAATATACACACACACATGGTTTTGACAAAGTCATGAAAATCCCACCCCATTATGAAACAAATTTGTTGCTGTTCTACCAAACACCTTTGCTGTCATTGTCATGAGCTGTTGTCTCCTAGACAAAATGCCTCAAATTCCATCAAAGTCAAACGTCCTGAGCCTCCTTTTATGCAGGCGGCGGGTTGATGGGTCCCTTGGCACGAACAAAAGTACGAAGGGAGACCGCGTATGATGGGCGACAGGAGAAATCGTCATCATGCATAATTCATCCGATAACATTTCTCAAGATCTACAGTGTATGATAATGCACTACACATACAGTAGTTCGTTTTGAATTTGCATAGCAAATCTACATTTAAAAACATCATTGAATTATAGAAAACGGTGATGAACTGGCCGTGGTGTGCCCTGATCCACGGCGGCTTGTTTTAAGCCTTTTAAGCACTTCGCACGCTCCGGTTCTGCCGAGGATGTTTCTACGAGAGGTATCAGGAGTCCAGCAGTGAGGCGATCACCTATACTGGTCCTGGTGCAGAGCTCAGCGATGGAAGACCGATTGGATAACTATCGGCGATTTGGAAACTATGATTCCGAAACTACAAATCCCCGATTTGGAAACCAAATCTCCGCGATTTGACAACTAATCTCCGATTTGGTAACTATGTTTTGGGAACTGAGATTCCCCGACTTGGTAACTCCGATTTGGTAACTACAATTCTCAGATGCTTGGTAACTAAAACTCTCCGACTTGGTGACTAATTGAGGAAACCAGACCTGACAGATTCGGCAAGCATGGTTTACACCTTGGCAAATTCGATTTAAGAATTAGGAATCGCCTCGAGCAACTATCCTTATTTGAATATCACGACTTCTTGAGCAAGAGTATGCCTCAACCTCACAGCTTCACCTCTCCAAGACTTCTTGTCATGATTCCAAGTCATTTTCTAAACCTCCCCCCCAAAACCCTACATGCAAGAGTATTCCTCAACTTCACAGCCTCCCCTCTCCAAGACTTCTTGTTAGATTCTAAGTCATTTTCTAAACCTCCCCCCCAAAACCATACACGCAAGAGTGTGCCTCAACTTCACAGCTTCACCTCTCCAAGCCTTCTTGTCACGATTCCAAGTCATTTTTTTACCTCCCCCCCCCCAAAACCCTACACACAAGAGTATGCCTCAACTTCACAGCCTCCCCTATCCAAGACTTCTTGTTAGAGTCTAAGTCATTTTTTAAACCCCCCCCCCAAAACCCTACATGCAAGAGTATTCCTCAACTTCACAGCCTCCCCTCTCCAAGCCTTCTTGTCACGATTCTAAGTCATGTTCTAAACCTCCCCCGCAAAACCATACATGCAAGAGTATGCCGCCTCAACTTCACAGACTCCCCCCTTCAAGAGTTCTTGTCACGATTCCAAGTCATTTTTTTAACTCCCCCCCCCAAAACTTTAGATGCAAGAGTATGCCTCAACTTCACAGACTCCACCCTCCAAGAGTTCTTGTCACGATTCCAAGTCATTTATTAAACCTCCCCCCGCAAAACCCTACATGCAAGAGTATGCCTCAACTTCACAGCTTCACCTCTCCAAGACTTCTTGTCACCATTCCAAGGCATGTTTTAAACCTCCCCCTTCCAAAACCCTACATGCAACAGTGTTCCTCAACTTCACAGCCTCCCCTCTCCAAGACTTCTGGGCACGATTCCAAGTCATTTTTTTAACCTCGCCCCCCCAAAACCTTGCATGCAAGAATATTTTCTGTTTCTCTAAAACTTCACTGGGGTGGGGGCAGTCGCCCCACACTGTGGCTTTCCTTGTTTACATTCAGCACCAGTCCAAAGAAAAAAAACACGCGGATAGCTGTGGATTCATTCGTGACTATCGTTTCCATCGAACACGTTTGATTTGGTTGCCCACAGAGACATGTCATTTTGCAGATAACATGGTTACCGAATAACTGTTTTTGGTTACTGAATCAATGTTTCATAGTTTCTAAATAACACGTTATAGTTACCAAAAAATATGGTTTCCAAATAAGACGTCTTAGTTACCAAATCAGAGTTCGTAGTTATCAAATCACATGGTTAGTAAATAATACCTTTTAGTTACCGAATCTGCGTTTCATTGTTTCCAAATAACACGTTTTAGTTACCAAATAACATGGTTACCCAATAATCCGTCTTGGTTACCGAATCAAATGGTTTAGTTACTCAATAAAACGTTTTGGTTACCCAATAAAACGTTTTAGTTACCCAATAAATCCGTGACCTGAGCTCAGCAATGACGCAATGACTTCACAAGATGTGTGGCACACACATACAGCATACATAATTCATACATTCATATATAACATAAATGTAATATGCACAACCACGTGTGTGTGTGTATGGATATGTGATATATATATATATAGATGCACATGTTTTTGTGCATATAATATATACATACATATACATGTAGAGGAATCGCACATATAGATAGACACATATAGACTATATGCATCTACAGTATTCTACCGTCATTTTAGATCCGTTGACATGAATCTGCATACATGTACATTTATCGACATAACCTGACCCAACCGGCAAGGGCCTATGAAACTGATCTTTCAGGGAAGCGGTTTCTTGAGATGAGAGCATTTTATGAAAAAGGTCAGTACGTACATGCGAAAAATGTATAATTACACAGACATATACACGCTAAGGCTAACCTTTTGGCATAAAAGCTATTACTGTAGTCATGTTGAAACAATATACTACGCTTGGTTTCGCATACTCCAAACGTTGATGTTGAACATCTCTTGCCCTGCTTCTTGCAAGTTCCTTCTGCAAGTGAATGTGCGAATATCCAGCTCAAGCCTTGTCAAGTACATCAGTACATCACAACTTGTGAACCCTTTTCTATCCATTTCTGTCATTTTGAGGATTGATGCATGTATTGATGGACGCATGGATTTCCTTGGTTCTTCTTTGCTTTCCAGTATGCGCAAATCGTTTTTTGTGGATACAGTGACATTGCCTGTAGTCGTGAACACTGCTTTTGAGGCCAGGGAAACCTCGAAAGCCGCCTGGTCGACGTTGGTGCAGGGCAGGGAAGCTACACCAAGATGAAGACACCGACATATGCCTGGAGGCGGGAGAGAAGTTTTGGGGATAGCTTGCATGGCTTTTAACAGCTGGGTTTTGAGTTGCACATGCTCTGGAATCCAGCTTGCTGTTCAACAGACCTGCGTTCTTTGGGGATTCTTTGTGCCATAATGTTCGACAGGCCGCGCATTTCCGTGATTGCTTGCTCAGGCTGTTTCTGCATCTTGGCACCAGCATAAACTTAATTTCTGCTGGCGAAGATGCTTGTAGATTGGAACGCATTGGAACTTGATCCCAGCCCTAAGGTTGCTGTTTCCTCATCTTGCCCTTCCTGTGGATTTGTGAGGCAGACACTGAACCACATTTTCAATTTGCATAGAAGAAGATGGGAAAAGTCAAGTTGTCAGGTTTCATTCCAGAATTCATGTTGGTAGAGCTGCTTTCAACCACATTGTGGGGAAGGCACATTGAGAATTCTTGCAGTTTTCAGATCAGATCAGGTACGTTCGTTTTTCACAAACGAGTCGTGCTATGTGTGTGGGAGCCAAGGCAGCAAAAATTGTGTAGCAAGGCAAGAGCAGGCAGTTGCACCATTGCACTGCTGAACTAAATATCTCATTGAAACAACTGAAGTACAAAGGTTATCCAGCCATGTTTTGAAGATCAACCCTGACGTTTCAAAACACTCTGGCCCTCCGAAAGCACCACCAGAAGCTAAGAAATTGGCAGCAAGCACCATTTTCCTGCAGGACCAAAAACGTACATTAGTTTTGGTCGTAGCAGAAACATGGGTAATTTCCCGGAATTTCTGGATAATTTACGGTGAAATCATGAGCTAAGGATTGGAGACCAGTTCTTGGAAGAAGAACACTGAAGAACAACATATTTGAATACTCTATCTTCTAAAACCAGTTTTTTTCCTGATCTTAGCCCCAAAATAGAAAGCGTAAACGCTTTCTTTTTCACTGATACTGGTGCAAGGCATCACCGTTCCCCAATGACAGAGGTGTGGGTTTGACCAGAAATGGTGGATACCGTGGATACATGTGGATACCGTGTGGGCAAGTCTGGGGAAAACATGGGGAAGTGATATGAAATGATGGTAAACTGCTGGATTGTGAGACCTTTTTTTGACCCACATTGGTCATTTGCGGGAAACTGCAAGCTGTGCACCCAGGGGTCAAGACTACATCCCTCCCGCGCAGGGATGCCCCAGATGGGAATTTGAGACGATTTTGAGACGATCCATGGGAAGCCATGGGATATATACTTCAAATTTGTCGATTTCATCTGATTTCATGGTGATGATTGTGAAACTGATGGTCTGGTAAAGTTAGCAATGTCGCTGATGGGATCGCTCCATTGCTGAGGCCACTTCCAGAGCCGGGGAGCCGAATGGGGATATCAGGGATGCCAAAGTGATGGGAATGTGAGATGATCAATTGTGGGATACCTCGAATTTTGCACATTTCATGGTGAAAATGAATGAACATTTCATGGTACACCATAGATCACCATGGTAAATCAGCGGATTTTGGGCTAGTGGATTGTTGACCCAAACAATTTGTCCGCACAACTTGCAAATGGCAGGCCGACAGAGCCGAAGTACCACGATGTGGTTCGCCGCCACTACAACACAGTCTACAGGAAGGTCCCTGTGAACCACTACGTGGCTCGGCCATAACCTGGATGACTCCAGCGAGAAAGGGGAAGGGCCTCGCTTCGGAACGCGTCTTCAGGCATCGCTTCGGAACGCGCTCTCATGCATCGCTTTCGAACGCGCCTCCTCACCATCATCATCATCATCATCATCGTCATCATCATCATCATCATCATCTTCTTCTTCATTCCTCACCATCATCATCAGCATTTGCATCATGCTTCTTCTTCCGTTTATTCCTCTTCTTCTTCTTCTTTTTGGCCATCCTCTTCCTCATCAGCCTCATCCTCCTCATTATCCTCATCGTCAACAGCACGATCATCATCAGCAGCATCATCAAGTTTCTTCTATTTTTCTTCAGCATATTTATTCTTCTTCTTCGCCGCCAACACCATCATCATCATCGTCATCGTCATCATCATCATCATCATCACCAACACCATCGACATCCTCCTCATCATCATCATCATCATCAGCAAGATATCAACCCTAAAGGTGTCGTGGCTCTTCTTACATCAAGTGCAACAAGATATAAACCCTAAAGGTGTCGTGGCTCTCCTTACATTAAGTGCAACAAGATATTAACCCTAAAGGTGTCGTGGCTCTTCTTACATCAAGTGCAACAAGGTATAAACCCTAAAGGTGTCGTGGCTCTTCTTACATCAAGTGCAACAAGATACAAACCCTAAAGGTGTCATGGCTGTCCTTTCATTAAGTGCAACAAGATATAAACCCTAAAGGTGTCGTGGCTCTTCTTACATCAAGTGCAACAAGGTATAAACCCTAAAGGTGTCGTGGCTCTTCTTACATCAAGTGCAACAAGGTATAAACCCTAAAGGTGTCGTGGCTCTTCTTACATCAAGTGAGACAAGATATAAACCCTAAAGGTGTCGTGGCTCTTCTTACATCAAGTGCAACAAGATATAAACCCTAAAGGTGTCGTGGCTCTCCTTACATTAAGTGCAACAACAAATAAACCCTAAAGGTGTCGTGGCAGTCCTTAGATCAAGTGCAACAACATACAAACCCTAAAGGTGTCGTGGCAGTCCTTACATCAAGTGAGACAAGATATAAACCCTAAAGGTGCCGTGGCTCTTCTTACATCAAGGGCAACAAGATATAAATCCTAAAGGTGTCGTGGCACTCCTTACATCAAGTACAACGAGATATAAAGCCTAAAGGTGTCGTGGCTCTTCTTACATTAAGTGCAACAAGATTTAAACCCTAAAGGTGTCGTGGCTCTTCTTACATCAAGTGTAACAAGATATAAACCCTAAAGGTGTCGTGGCACTCCTTACATCAAGTAGAACAAGATATAAACCCTAAAGGTGTGGTGGCTCTTCTTAGATTAAATGCAACCAGATATAAGCCCTAAAGGTGTCGTGGCTCTTCTAACATCAAGTGCAACAAGATATAAGGTGTCGTGGCACTCCTTACATCAAGTACAACCAGATATAAACCCTAAAGGTGTCGTGGCTCTCCTTACATCAAGTGCCATAACATGTAAACCCTAAAGGTGTCGTGGCTCTTCTTACATGAAGTGCAACAACATGTAAACCCTAAAGGTCTCGTGGCAGTCCTTACATCAAGTGCAACAAGATATAAGCCCTAAAGGTGCCGTTGCTCTTCTTACATCAAGTGCAACAAGATATAAACCCTAAAGGTGTCGTGGCCCTTCTTACAAGATAAGAACCTCAAAGGTGTCCTGGCTCTTGTTACATGAATTGCAACAACATGTAAACCCGAAAGGTGTCGTGGCACTCCTTACATGAAGTGCAACAAGATGTAAACCCTAAAAGTGTCGTGGCTCTTCTTACATCTAGTGCAACAAGATATAAGCCCTAAAGGTGCCGTGGCTCTTCTTACATCAAGTGTAACAAGATATAAACCCTAAAGGTGTCGTGGCACTCCTTACATCAAGTAGAACAAGATATAAACCCTAAAGGTGTGGTGGCTCTTCTTAGATTAAATGCAACCAGATATAAACCCTAAAGGTGTCGTGGCTCTTCTTACATGAAGTGCAACAACATGTAAACCCTCAACGACATGTAAACCCTAAAGGTGTCGTGGCTCTTATTACATGAAGTGCAACAACATGTAAACCCTAAAGGTGCTGTGGCTCTTCTTACATCAAGTGCAACAAGATGTAAACCCTAAAGGTGTCGTGGCTCTTCTTACATCAAGTGCAACAACATATAAACCCTAAAGGTGTCGTGGCAGTCCTTACATCAAGTGCAACAACATGTAAACCCTAAAGGTGTCGTGGCAGTCCTTACATCAAGTGCAACAACATATAAATCCTAAAGGTCTCGTTGCTCTTCTTACATCAAGTACAACAAGACTTTTGTTTCATATATTCACCTTCATTTTCTGTGGCAGGCGTGGGACCTTTTGACATCGACCTTCATTTTGCGTGGCAGGTGTGGCACTTTTGTACATTGACTGTCCTTTTACGTGGCAGGCGTGGGACTTTATGACATGGTTGAAACGAGTCAAATTCTCATACGAGGAGGTTTTTTGTGTTGGTCTCGCTTTGGAACGCGTTTTTCTTCCAAAGTCTCGCGCCTGTCACTAAATCTGATGTGTGTGTGTATGGCGGGGTTTCCATGAGATGTTTTATTTTGTGTTCTAAAGTGATGCAAAATGGCTGTGTTCTAAAGTGATGCCTGAGAGTGTGTTCCAAAGTGATCCTTTTACCGCGAGAAAGGGGCGTATTCCTGAATGTTTGCAATTGTTTGCATAGGTGATGGAAGAACACGGGTGGAATCTCAGAGTTTCTGAGGACAAAGCTAAGTTTTGTTCTAGTTCAATCGAGAAGTTGTAGGAGAATCATGGTCATGGGGCTTGATATGAAATGATGACTCTGGAGTTGTGGATTGAGGTGAAAGTGCAGATGCCACAACAACCTCCTCTAGTCCACACCGTGAAAGTTGTGGCCCAGCCAGACACGCTTGCAGATTCTTTTCACAGCAAGTAGGGCCACCTGGCCTTCCATTGAGACGGCAAGCTCCTATGCACTTGCGCCATCGTGCGCCTTACATCTCGTGACATCGCATGACATCGCGTTCCATCGGGACTTCATAGGGTTCCATCGCGTTCCATCGTGTTACCTGGTACCTCCGTTGTGCTGTGTGAACGGTGCTGTGCTTCGGGAGAGGGTGGATAAGTGACACCATGTGACACCAGCAACACGTCCCTTGTAAACCTGTTAGATTCTGGTGGCCGCTGTACTCAGAGTCCTAAAAAGTTCTGTGTCAGGTCCAATGTCTTGGGGTATGGAAAGCACAGGCTGTTTCTGGAACTTCGGGTGCGATCACAATGGAAGGATAATACTGGACTTTGGACCCGTTTGACACGTGATGGGACTTGCATGGACTTGCTATGTGGCCAGGCTCCACCGACGCAGTTTGAATGTGATTCCTACACCATGCATGCAGATCCAACTTGGTCAAGCCGCCACAAGAGTTGGTGCTGCTACAAGTATGGAGGGGAGGACCGAAATGCACATCTGTTGTTTTTGGGTTCGGACTGCGAACTGAAATTCATACTTCACATGCATCTCTTGAGAAATTTTGCACATTTGTGAATGCAAGAGCTTAGAGAGCAATCCTGCAGAAAAAAGTTTGGGATCTAGTCAATCTTGTCACTCGGTGGAGTTTAAGCGTCTCAGGAATCTGCCACAGCTGAGTGAACCAAACTGTGGCAGATGTAGTGTTTTGAAATTGCCGTGCCTGCAGTACTGTCCTGAGAGAGTCGTGGACAAGAATATTTATCACTCAGTGACGAAGGTTCAGTGCCATGGCAGTGGGAACGCTGGTTTGGTTTCACCGTTTTGCCGGTGTTGGTTGTTGGCTAATGCACAAAAAGGATGAATTTCCATAGCCGTAGCCATAGTCCTCCATAGGTTGTTATGAGTGGGATTATGAATGAGTATGATACCCGTCGCAAATCATGGACAACCGTTGATAGTCATTGGTGGTCATTGGTGGTCATTGATGATCACGCTGAGGAAGATTAGGGTGCCAGTTCCAGAGCCAATGCCGACCCACCCTCCTGCAACTTGACAGCAGCCTGGGGGATTGTCAATGTTCATGTTTGATTACTATCCTTGAGCCAAACTTCATGAGGATTTGGCTATTTTGATTGGAGTTTCTTCTAAAACAAATGGACTCTAAAAAACACTAGAGAACGTTAAGGCAGTTTTTCCAGTGATGCTGTGTCCTCTTCGTGCTGAGATTGTCCACACCATCCACCACAGCTACCACGTGCCCAGCCGACCACAGTATGTGCGTGTGCACGTTCCTGGGCCTACAGTGCTGAAGCCAGTGGGGAACCTTAGTTCCAGCTCAATGATGTGAAATATGCTGTGAAGGGTTTGATGTTCACCAGGTTACCAGGATTTTGCTCCAGTCATGTGAAACATGAAACATGTGGAGTGCTTGAAATCAGATCCTTCATTTGAGTGCTGCTAGCAGCTGTCTTCGATTGCAGTCTTCCTGTAGCAGTTTCCCTCCGTGGTTTTGACAAAGTCCCCTAATGGGAAGATCCTTCCATTTGCAAGGTTGTGGTAAATGAAAAGGTGCCAGTCCCAGTGAAGGAGCCGCCAAAGGCAAGAATTCGGTATTTTGCGTGTGGTGGTGTTGTACAAGACTATGCCAGAATGCCAGATGCTTCAATCATGGCCAGAAACAGATGGCAAGAGCAGCTCAGAGTTTTGCCGCTGCGTTTGATTCACCGTTTGATGTGTAACTTCGCAGATCATTGATGTGAAGAAGCCCTACCCAGTCCATGTGAAGGGCCCCGGCGCGGATGCCCAGGTCAACACAAAAGGGTGATGCCGAAGCAGCATGACTTAATC
>CAMXCT020004190.1:447203-457203 GCA_947184155.2 Cladocopium goreaui | reverse complement strand
GATGGTGCCATTATGTGCCATTGGCACAGTGGTCATGGGAAGTGGCCGAAGACCTTTAAGCCTTAGCCTTTTCTTTTGCGCAGACTCGTGGCATCTCGTGGCATCTCGTGGCAGGTGGAATGCGATGTTTGCCGCGCCTGCTCTATCGAGGCAGGAGATTCATGACTTCCGGTAGCTTCTGGGAGTTTTTAGGATGGCCGTGTGCTAAGCAATGTGCATCATGTGCTTCCCCGGATCCACGGTTCACAGGCAGCTGGCTGTGGAGAGCAGGGACCTGGAAAGGCTGCCTTCGACTGCCAGGGCCCAGATGCCGAAGTGCCCCATCCCTTTCCAAGCCACGGCTCCACCAAGCCACGTCCTAGGCCACGCTGCCCTGGGCAACTGGCCGGATGTCTCAGCACCGTTGAGATTCGTTGAGAAAGTTACTGCCATTTCAAACATTTTCAAACATTTTCAAACATTCCAAACTAAAAAGAATCTGATGCTTCGAGTTGTCTAAATGACGATTTCGTCGATCCTCGAAGGTGCCGCGCCTGGTCTCCTGCGAAGAAGGTCTGGTGCTGCAACGAGAAGCAGAAAGGCGCCGTTTGCCACGCAGGGAGCTCTCCACGTTGGAAGTTGCGTGGAGCGGCGCATTACTTTGTACTTGATAATCTTGATATCAGACTTTAAAACTTCACAAAAGTTCTCTGGCAGGCTGCCAGTCCCCTGACACCCCACCCAACTGTGATGCTGGCGCTGGCAAAATTTGGAAGAGTCTTGGTCAAAACTGTACAGATTTCTGCTCTGGAGCTGAAAGCCACTTTGGGAAGATCAGTCATTATCTTCTTGTTTGAGACAGCACTCAATGTGTTTTCGCTCTAAGGAAAGTGTTCATCAGTGGCCACTGGACTTGGGAGGTACAGCTTTGGATTTGCACAGTTGTATGTTGTACATGAAAGAAGAGTACGGTAGCACTCCTCGAATCTCTCTGAAAGGCGCAAATGGCCGGTGGCGCGGTTTCCGTGCATCAGGGGTTTTCTTGCCATGCAGGCCTTTGTGCTTCTGTACACATTTGGAAGCTTCACGTGTTCAATGGATGTAGCAACAAAGCAGTGTTTGTTCCCGATCTATTGACACGCCATGACAACCCATGGCACAGCCAAATGGTGTTTTCCTATGTTTTCCTTCTTGCTGTGGCCATACCAAACAATTGAAACATGCTGAGCCAGTGGTGACCGTCCACAGGCCTGCCGAATTGGAGCGCTGACTGGTCACCTGCCAAGAAGACTTGGTCACCTGGCAGCAGGGCTACCGGCGGCTACCGGGGATATCAAAACAGCAAGTTGCACGGAGAACATATCAATCCAAATATGATGATTACGCAAGCATTGGATTTTGGATGTGTTTTGGGCACCCTATCTTCAGTCCATATGATTCATAAGCATTCATAAGCATTCATAAGTTATATGAGTGTGGATGATCAGCTGCCAGAGTTTTGCCAACTTTGAAATCGACAGGTGCTGTTCCCATGAGAAGCTTGGCTGCCCCGGCTACGTCTACCATGGTGCTGATGCCGGAGCATTCAAGAAAGTTGCTTGGTGGAGTCCCAAAGCCGGATGATGGATGCTTGGGGTTAATCCCCTATGGTTACTTGATGTTCATATGATAGTTATGTTATTGAACTGTGGTGTTTAAATGTATTTAACATATTTTAACATATAATATGTCCATATATGTCCATTGTTTCCATTGTTTAGTTCAGCGGAATATCTATATATATATATATGAAGCTTTCCTGCACAATTTTAGAACAAACTCTGCGACCACTGCAGCAGTGGTACTTTCCGATGGGGCTTACACTGGCTGTGGTGATTTTTAATCATGGACTCGACTCGCCAGAAGCCCCTTGCTCACTTACGAGTGCTCCAATTTGAGGTTGTCGTCACTCACCACTACGTCTCTGGTGGCGGTGCAGCTGGCGGCGCAAGTGGCGGTGCCAGCTGGTCGTCATCGTCCAGTGGCAGCTGGCACTCTGGTGGACACGTGGTGGTTCATCACCATCATCACCATCATCACGTGGTTCACTAGGCTGGGCGTTGACACTTCAGGGCACCCCTGTTGCTGCGAAAGGGTCCCAGGGCTTGGGACTGTGATTATTGTGTCTGGAACAGTGAAATGATCTCTGCTCTTGTGGAGCCAAAGGTCAGAGCTGGAAGAGAAGCAGAACTCCAGAAGAATGCAGCAGGAGTCTATGGCCTGTGTATTGAATGAGTTATCTAAGAGATATTTATTGGTTCATTGGTTCATTCACTCACTGCACTGCCCTTGACAGCCAGAATTTCGGTATCAGATGAATTGTCAAAGTTGTCAAGTCCTTTCAGCTTTCGGAGTTGTCCCGACCTGTGATTCAAAGTTGCAAGGGCAATCAAGAAGATTGCCCTGGTCCTGGATTTCACGAATTGACTGCTTTGCAATCTCAAAGTGCTTGGGGAGAGCTTTCGGGTCCCAGCTGCGCCATGCTGCAAATGTTTCGAGGGTGAGAATGCGCAAGCAGTCAGAAGTATTGCGCCAGTTGTTTCAAGTCATTCGAGCGGCTGGTGATAGAGGTTGTGGCCCGAAGGCCGTGAAGGCTTCTTTCTATCGCTCGGATCAAAGCTGAGCTTTTTCTGAGCTGAATGGTTTCGCCGTTTCGCCTAGGCTTCACCACTCTCGAGGTTCATGCCGTATCTTGATGCTGAAAGTCTTAAGCTAGCTGCCCTAAATCAAGAAACATATTTATATAAGCGCCACTAGGACCAAGAGTGTATAAGAGCGGCTTCTGAGTTGTTGCTTCCTGAGTTGTCGCATGTCCTCTCAAAAACTGACGGACAAAGATCCGGAACGTTCAACTTTGGTGGAGGACTCTGTCCAAGATGTCTAAGGTTTTCGGATGACATTTGTGAATATTTGGATGTTAAAATGATGTAAAACTTCGGACTGGCCTTAATGACATGCCCAGCATTATTGCAATGAACCATTTTTTGGGTACTCCAACTTTGGATCGATACCCAAGTTGCTTCACCTGCAAGCTTTAGCCCAAAGATAGGCGGTCTCATGAAGACCAGATTTAGAGTTGCGAGCCGGGGCAACCACCATCTCTACAGCTGAATTTCCGAAGTATAGTTATTTTTTGTGGCTACTGTAAGATGTGTTCTTGCTGAGAATCTCTGAAGGCGAAACATCCCACACCATTACATCCTGATGGAGAATACAGATGGGGACCTTTGCTTGCTTCTCCTGCTGCAGTTTGAAAGCGCTGACTTAACGCCTTCGTGCTTGCGAAAAGATGGGTTTCGGCATGAGAGTTGTGAGCATCTTCAGTGATCTTCAGACTTGAGAACATCGGTTTTTTGCAAAAGTGAGGAGGTGTCTCGGCGTCTCCGTTTGATTGCTGAATACCTTCCATAGTTGCGTTTAAAGAGTCATCCAAGGTCCAAGGTGATCTTGTGCTCAATTTCATCAGGTCAATGGTAATCACATTGGTCTTTTGGGTTCTGCCGGGCCAGACATTCTAGCTCAAATCTTCAGAAAGGGCGCTCTAGGCCTTGGCTCGTGCCCCAGATCTGGCAAAGCCACTGGCAGTGTGCAGCTACAGTATTTTGATGTATTTTGTATTCAGACATGCTTGAAATATCTTGAAATCAATGTGGTTTTCCCAAAAACTCATGGTAATTACCCCCAAAATCCAGTTGGACATACTTGGACTATCGCAATTTTTCTCACGAAAACGATGGGAAGTTGCCCAAACATGTCCCAGCCAGGATTTTGAGCCAACAGAACAAGAGAATCCTGGTCACCTATGGCGCCAGTGTATGTTGGAGACCTCAGTTTTACTGGTAGTATTTCAGTTTCTCCCATGGCAAACGCCCCCCAAGATCCTACCAGTAGATATATACAATATAATATAATATATAATATGCATGTATGTATGTATGTATGTATCTATCTATCTATCTATCTATCTATGTATCTATGTATCTATGTATCTATGTATCTATGTATCTATGTATCTATGTATCTATGTATCTATGTATCTATGTATCTATGTATCTATGTATGTATGTATCTATGTATGTATGTATGTATGTATGTATTAATGTATTAATGTATGTAATGTATGTATGTAATGTAATGTAATGTAATGTAATGTAATGTAATGTTATGTAATGTAATGTAATGTTATGTAATGTAATGTAATGTTATGTTTTGTTATGTATGTATGTATGTACGTATATATGATATGTTTATGTTTATATAGATATGTGTATATATATACATATATATATTTATTATGCATGTATACATACACATAGATATGCATATATGTATGTTATATTTGTAGTATTAACCCCAAGAGAAACGCAATCAATCGCAAGGCAATGCCCCACTTCCCCCAATGACTAGGCCAGCGGCGGTCAATACGTCACGGTGGGCCAGGGTGTTGGCGGCCAAGTGAGTGGCGGCGGTGGTGGAATAGGCGGGTCACACCTCTTGAATGATGGTCAATTATCAGTGGTTCCATTAATTTATATTAAATGGCCATAGATTGAAGTTGAATGGCAAACTAAAAGTGCCAGAGACAGCCCTGTAAAAAATGATTAATGTGGATTGGTATGAGCCGTATGTAACCATATGATGCCTTGTCTTGATGATAGATTTATGATTCATGACCGGGTATGGGAAGCTCGAAAAGACCAGCCATGATGACTCTTTCAATTTCCGCAGCGTTGCAGGTAGCTGGCTCTTTAGAACCTTGGCAGCGATCTGTGAAGCCAATTCTCTAATCAGTAGCGAGGCATTTGAAGGACCCGAACATACCAGAACTGTTCTACTTTTCCAAGTTTCTCAAGGTGGTTGGCAATTAAATGTTGGCTGCTTATCTCCAGCTGAGAAAATTCTGCGCCGGGCTGAGGCCTTTTCTATCAGAGGTATGCTGACAGCCATACTGAAGCAATCACTTACACCGGACCAGGCCTGGGGCCCAAAGTCTGAGCAGAGATCTGGTGCAACTGGAAATGTGGGGGGATAAAGCCAGCTTTTTCGGGGCTTGATATTCGACGGTGTCAGGATTCCTAGGGTGGGAACCATATTGGTGTTGAATCACGAGATTTTCATCGATTTTCAGTGATTCAAATGTTGGAGATGTGAGCAACCGTCCAAGGACAAGGCAACATCGAAAGTCGCCTTGTTGAGGTTGGGGCAGGCGGGGCACCTGCAGCAGTGCACGGTGAATGGGGTGAAATCCATTGAATCATGGTTCCGGTTCCCATCAGTAGAGGACCATTTTTTCAGTTTTCAGAAACTATTATTTGATATTATTTGGATTTATTGGATTTATTGGATTTATGTGGCTTTTTCATTTCTGAAAGGCCTGCAAAGGATTCCATGCCGGATCTGACATGTCTGACATGGAGAGTTTCGGTTTCATTCTCCAAGATCCCAACTCGCAGGTCAGGGCAGCTACATGGCGAAGAGGACGCCAACCTACAGCTACAGGCCAAAATTTCGCCATGAAGTGGCTTTTGAATCAAACATCTGTGGATATGGAAACTTGAGAAAGTCTGGAAGATCAAGTGATTTTCTGGAGCGATACTTGGATGTTCCTAAAATTGGGTGCCCCAAACCAGCTGTTTCCCAATGAAAAACGACAATGTTTTGATGATTTTGGGGTCCTCCATGTCGCCATCAGGCCACGCTATTGCGTGATCTGCTGCTGCGGCTTCTTTGGTAACTCGGAGAAAAGGAAAAAAACGCGCCGCAGCAACGTAGGGCGACACTGGATGGCGACGGATCATAGAGTGCGTTTGAATTCCGCACAATGGGGCAGTGATGACTGGTGTAAGAGAGGGCAATTTCTGCAGAGAAAGTTCTTCCAGAAAAAGATGGAAAAGTGATGAAAAGTGACAGAGCGAAGGATTTCGTTGAGCTGCGCAGTTGAGGTCTTCTGCTGATCCTAATCCCCTTGCTCATGCTTTGTGAGGCAAGAACACAGAGCAAAGGTTCAGTCACATGTCAGGAGCAAATGTTGTATCCCTGGAGATCCAGTCATGAGGCTCCCCCCGGATATTGATTGGGGGTTGACACTACCAAAAATTCCACTGTGTGCTCTTCTGGCTGGTAACGGTCACACCGTGCAAACCACGATTTTTGACCGCGAAAAGTCGAAAAGACGAAAACTCGAAAGGCCGAAAAGTTTGCAGTTCAGGAGATTTTTGCTCGAAAAGTCGAACAAAAATCGAAAATTTAAAAAGTCGAAAAAATCGAATAATTGAAAACTTTTGGACTTTTTTGTTTTTTGACTTTTTGCGAAAAGCTTCACTAGAAAAGTGACAAATCGCTTGGGGTTTTCGAGGTGTTGGAGCACAGGCAGTATGCACGCAGATGTTTTTTTTTGCTGTTTTGTTGCTGTTCTTTGGTTGTTTTTTTTGTTCTCTTTCTAGGGGCGCGCAACGCAAACCTGCAATTACCTCGACAGGATCATATTGCCTACACGATGTTGTGGATTCCTCCAGTTTTGTGGGTTTTGAAAGGGTGGATACTGGAAACCCACAAATGGTTGGTTTGCACAATTCCTATCTACGGGATTTAACTATGGTTATTAAACTTGTGTCGGGCAGTGGGTTGGGCATTTTGACATACTAACTTCATAAGCCAACAAGCTGAAATAACGTGATATTGAGATTCTTCACAATTAGTTGCCATATCTGGGGCTTCTTTGAGAAGTTTTCTGAAGTTGGATATGGCATGACCTGGTATTTTTTTTGCAATGGTTTGTCACCGTTTCAACGATACAATTACCAAGAGAACACTCTCCGGGTGTGCGGCAAAAAATTCTCAGATGCCGCACTGAAGGGTTGAGCCAAAGCAGCCCATGGTTTGATTTGTCGTCTGGGGGAGTGCACCTTCAATAAACTTCGAGCCCACGCTGAACCATCTGAACCATCTTAAACCAATTTAAACCATACTTAAGCGTAGCATCAAGGGAAAGACTCACGGGAACAGGCAGCAAAGCATCAAATACAGGATGAAGTTGCAGCGCAGCAAAGAAGTGCAAGAAGACGTTGAAGCCTAGCATTTGAACCCTAGCCAAACCTTGAAACATAGCATGAAACGCAAGATGTGCGTGAAGCGTAGCATCTAAACCCTAAACAAACCCTGAATAAAGCAAATTGTAGACCAAGTCGGAAAAAACAACGAAACCTAATCCAAGTAAACGTTAAACCAACCTTAAACCAGCTTAAGACTAAACCTTAAACCAACCGTAAACCAAACCTAGATAAACGACTCACAAAGCCCTCAATAAAGTTACAGCGTAGCATCTAAACCCTAGACCAACCCTACAAGCCCTGAAGCGTAGCATGAATGGCCAGTGCAAGTGGCAGCGTAGCATCAAAAAATGTCAAATCGAAGCGTAGCATTTCAACCCGAAACAAAACCTTGAAAGGAGACATCAAATGCAAGAGGAGCTTGAAGCGTAGCATCTAGACCCCAGACAAACCCTGAAGAAAGCAAATTGAAGACCAAGTCTTAAAAAGCCCTCAACCTAACCCAAGTAAACCTGTCCAAGCCTACAAACCTTGAAGCGTAGCATGAAGTGCCAGTGGAAGTGACAGGGTAGCATCAAAGACAAGGTCAAGTTGAAGCGTAGCATTTCAACCCTAAACAATCGTTGAAGTAAGATACTTATTTAAGCAAGCTTTAAGGGTTGCTGTCTTATCGTCTATATATCCTCAACAATAAGGCAAGCGAGTTCCAGGTTTGTGGGTCACGAAACTCCTAGCAAGAGACCTATACAAAAATAGCTGTTCATGAACTAGTATAGCTGTCTCTGTCTATGTTTAATCTATTCAGTCCAGCCAGTCGATATCTATTTGTACTATCTTTTGGTTCATAAGTTACTTCTCCTATCTATTGCACCAGTGAGAAAAAAAATGAACAGTTGAACAAAAGGTGGAAAAACACGAAAAGTCAGCAAGTCGAACACTTTGACTTTTTGAGAGTCGAAAGTTCGTTAAGAACTTGCTGACGGTTTGAAATCGAAAAGACCGGAAAAAAAGCAAAGCCGACAAGTCAAAAGCTTTCTATTTTTGAGGCGAAAAATCGGAGAATTCAAAAAAAAAGTCGAAAAAAAACGGAAAGTCGAAAAGTCAAAACAAATAAACAAAACCAAAAAAATGAAAAGTCGGAAAGTTCGCAGGCCAAGAGATTTATGTTCGAAAAGTCGAACACTTTTTGACGTTTTGCAAGAAGTCTCACCCTAAAAGTAAAAAAACGCAAAGTCGAAAAAACGAGAAGTCGAAATCTGTTGATTTTTTGCGAACAAAAATCACTCGAAAACATCGAATGGTCGAATACTTTTTGACTTTTTGACTTTTTGCGAAAAGTTTTGCGATTTTCACGCTGTGCGATTACCGGCGAGAGGAGCGCTTAGAAATTCCAAACAGTTTCAGTTTGCTGCGTCCGAGTCCGCCAGAACTGGTCAGGTGCAAAGGTTTTTTGGGTTAACAGACACGTGCGGGTCGGATGCTCAGAGCCCCGACTGAGACGAGCTGACGAGCTTGTGGAGGTGATGTCGTTTGATGTCGCAGTGAACAAACGCATGTTATCCACGCTGCCAAGGAGCTACAACGATGTGTGCGAAAGCACTTTGGCAGAAGTTTGTTTTAGACCTGGAGCAGTAGGGCAGCCACCAGTTCTTTCCCGGTGATGACCTTCCGTGCGAATAGGATTTCCTGTGATTGAAAATGGAGGCCCAATCAGGTCTCACCAGAATGTTTTCATCCTCAGGAACATTTCGACATCCTTGTAGAATGTATTACAATATGATATACTATGAACAACAATGACCAACTATGGTTCATGTATATAGACGTCTACCACACCTACCAGTTCTTCTCCTTTGTGGATTTCATTTTTTAAGTGTCTCTCTGACGCCAGACAACTGTGCGCTGCTGGCAGATGTCATGGGCTCAGCATGGTGCTAATCTCAGCCACCAGGGGACCATGGGATGTGCCACTGAGGCGTACAATATGAAGCCTTACTGCTGTGCAAGTTGCCCTTTCCAAGTCCAAAACAATGGCTTACAATGCGAGGCTGGTGCTGTCGGGGATAGAGATCCAGATCCAGAAG
Source organism: Cladocopium goreaui (assembly GCA_947184155.2). NCBI lineage: Eukaryota > Dinophyceae > Suessiales > Symbiodiniaceae > Cladocopium > Cladocopium goreaui. Next base: position 448,052 of record CAMXCT020004190.1, on the reverse strand, counting down.
TGCTACTGTAGATTACTGTAGTTGCTTTTCCATTCCACTTTGTGCAAGTCGTGCATGCAGTGAACAAAACAAATATTTCATGGCGCAATTGAGGATGCTGCAAATTGTACAATGATTTGCTTGAAGAATCGATTGTAGGGGGAACACAGAGAAGGCAAAGACACACCAAATTCTACAGAAGGGTCCTGCCCAGTGACTTATCCTCACACCTAGGCTCCCCACAGCCCGCCTGAAATCCATACGGTGGTGCGCCGCCACTACAACACCATCTACAGGAGCACTTTTCCGGGTCGCGGGTCGCCATGTTACCGTTGCCCTGCTGGACTTGTTGTTGGAAAACATGAAATCATTGGGGTTGTCGAAACAAAACTTGGAACCTCATTGCATCCCATGGTTTATGTTGGTTTATGTTGGTTTATCATCTTTTTCCCATATTTTTTCCATTTGGCCATTTTGGGGTCTCAATTTCGCGACGTTGCCCGCCAGGAAGGTTCCTGTCAACCACTACGCCGTGTCCTGAATGGTGGGGTGTTGCTTCTCTGCTCAGTGGCGACAGCTTGCTGTGACACAAAACCTCTGTGAGCCGTGAACCCAACCCCAGTTGTTTGATTTTGTTTGATTGCTATAGTAATGTTAGTTTACCAGAGGATGACATAGCTATAAACAGTCATCCATGTTCAATAAGTAAATCATCTATGGTCGATTGGTTTGATTGGTTCAATGGGAATTGTGAATGAACCCACGAGCTCGCAATCTTCACTTCCTGAGACTGATGCTGAGGTAAAGGTCCAGATGCCCCAGCAACCACCTCTCGTCCACACAGTGAAAGTGGTGGTGCGCCTGTTTTGT
>CAMXCT020004190.1:424876-441828 GCA_947184155.2 Cladocopium goreaui | reverse complement strand
TTTCCCTTTCCCCCCCGGGGGGGGCTCCCCAAGCTAGGAATTTTTCTCTTTCCCCCGCCGTGACAGCTTCCCAAGCTATGGAATTTTCACTTTTCCCTCCCTTGGAGGCTCTCCAAGCTGCGGAATTTCAAATAGCTAGACAACGACGCCTAGATAGTCCCCAAATCCCGTGTTCTTTGAATGTGTTTCCATGTTTTTGCAATGGTTTCCTTCAAAGCACGGTACTTTACACTTTTGTCGCCATAAAACCGGTCGAAAACATCATGTTCGACAATGCTTCCAATTCCCTCATCTCCCCAACCGTTGAAAATACCGCTATTTACAGTGTTTTCTTCAATTTTTCCATGTTCCAATGCCGGTAGCCAACTCCAACATATATATATATATATAAGAAATCCTTCCAAAACATTGTTTTGACAGTGTTTTTCCAATGTTTCCAGTCAAACAGACGGTAATTTACACGTTTTTTGCCATAAAGGCAGTAAATCCTTCCAAAACATTGCTTTTGACAGGGTTTTTGTAATGTTTCCAGTCAAGCATACGGTAATTTACACGTTTTTTGCTATAACGTCAGTCCAAAACACTTGTTTTTGCAGTGTTTTCAATGCTCTGGCATCCAAAACCCTGCAAAATCTTGCTATGTACAATGTTTTTTTCATTTTTGGCCGTTTTTCCATTGCCGGAAAGCTACCAAAATGACCCAAAATTCCATTTCAATACCCTCTTGCGCTCAGACACCCAAAAATCCTCGAAAAATGTCGAAAACACCACCGTATTCTGGTCTCGGTGCGAAACCGTTTTTGGCCCCCCCCCCCACCTAAAGCTGATATAGCGACTGCTATATTAACAAATGTCATTGAGCATTTAGTGTTGCTGTTGCCCCCCAATAAGCACGCCTTCACCGCCAAAGCGGTGTGGGCGGATTTGTGGCAAAGAAGACTTGAGTGCTTTGCGTGCTTCGTGTGGATGGTGTAAAGAAATTGACACCTCAGTGCGTCATTGCACAAGTCATCCTGAACCATAACAGCCTAAAGTCCTAAACCTTTGAGCCTAAACATCTTAAACTCCAATCCCTAAACCCTTAAAACTCTGGAACAGTAAAGGAAACGCCTTAAGACTTAAAAGCCAAAGCCCTAAAACCATAATTCCTAAGCCCTAGAACCTTGGAAACCAAAAGTGATGATAGGCCAAATGAGGTGTTTAGGTGTAATTGCACATACATATGACATATACATATATATATAATTAGAATTCATTATATATATAATTATATAATCAGATATATTAATATGTATATGAATTTTACACACAACGTACTGTACATAAATCAACATATATGTTTCTTGCATTTTTTAACGATGATTTGTTTATTTGCATTTATGATGCACTATGTATTTTCCAGGTGACTCCAGGAACTTCCGCACAGGATTTGGCTTTATCTCCCGGGACGATCTGCCAAGCACTTCCGGACGTGGAGACGTCTTTCTCCATTTTTCGGATTTGGTGTCTCGCCGCAAATTTGGGTCTCAAGGCAGACAAATGAGAGTGAAAATAAGGCATGGTCAGAAAATAGCAAGATGATAAACCCTAGGATTTGGGGGTATGCTATATTTTCAGACAAAGCCAAACCCAAACATATCAAACCAACGATAGTGTTTGAAAAGTGTTCCGACTAGCTGACATTGACACACTCACATGGTCAGTGGGAGTTTATCATCCATTTGGACAGGGTTTATCCTGAGATCACTGAGGAAGGCCCCATGTTCAATAGTTGTTTGAAGTTTATTGCGATAGCATGACATTCGTCCGATTCCGTACTGACAAGACGTGTACACCGTACGCATTTTTCTCCTGCACTCCGAAAATCCATTCTGTCTATGCCAGGCGGTATCATTTGACAAACATTACCTAATGCAAACTGTCAGCCCTGTCAACGGGCCAAGGAGGCTGGCGTAACAAGTGGTGATCTTGCAGTGGGCATGCGTATGAAGTTTAAATGGGAGGCCGAGGAGTGCTGTGAATCGCACATAGAGATGCTGTTTTTCTTTGCAAAGCGACGATGATAACCAGCTGCAAATCACATGCCTCGAATCCTTAGTTGCAGTATGGTTCGATTTCTCTTGTAAAAGGACCAAAGTCTTCAAAGTGTGCCACGAAGTTTGCATGTAAAAAGGCATAGTTTGAGACTTTGCAGATGCCAGCCCCGCAATCCGAAGGCCTCTCGTGATTCGCGCGGACCTGGCGGCCGCGCTCGCATGGTTTCCTTTGAGGACCACAGTTCCTTGGCAGCGTCAAGCTGTGAGTGATAGCCAGTGATAGAATGAGTATCTGCCCTGCTTGATGACATACAGGAAGAAAGATAAGTAAGGGAGGGAAGACCTGCAATAAACAAGTTCTTGATTTGATGCATTTCATGTCCAGTCTTTTTGAAGCCAATGCAGACCCTTTTACATCACATTGTTGAAACAAGACAACATGTTCTATCGGACATGTGGCGGTGCAGTACCCGTCCACGATCAACGTCAAGTTCCATCTTTCAAGGGCGACCGGTGCACGACAGCAGAATGGTTCGCAGATTTTTCCAGTTGTCATTAGCTGAGAGCATTAGCTGATATACGAGCATGTCCTAGCACATCTAAAGGTCTTTGTACCCTCAAGATAGCAAAATGATACAACATCTTTTTGCCCTCAACAAAAATGATTATTTTGAGAATATTTTGAGAGGGGTGATGATGAACCACTGGATCTTATGGATCTTGGGGTTTTCGCATGTTTTCGCCGAATTCTCAGACAAAGCAATTGGCCCTGACCGAGGCTCCCCAGCATCTGTGACAACGCCTCCGCGCCGTGCTGCTCGCACGGGCCGTGTACCTTGATATCCTATGGCTGGATGGAGCAGTTTGGCACCTGTTGTGACACTAGCAGTCACTAGCATCAAGTGAAATTCATTTTCATAGCCAGTCATTGATCTTTGGGACAGAATAAGATATTTCGGGGATGCCCGCTTCTGTGGACGCCACAGCGATGCCTTCGCTTCTAGGGAAGACCATTTGGAAGATCGGGATAGTTTCCTATGAATTTACGACGCGGGCATGGTCGGAGAATGTGGAGGAGTGTCAGATGCCCAGGTGTATCGCAAGGATCTTTTCCTGGCTGTGCAGCAGCAGTTGCAAACTGCCGGGGAATATGAAGAGCGCAGGCTGTTGAAACGCAGAGTTGACAGCACTGTCAACTTGTGTCTGCAACAAAGATGCGTCTCAAAATTCGAGGATCCAACTCGAATCATTCTGGCGCTCAAGACTTTGTGGACATGTTTTTGTTTCTGCCAATTGGATGTGTGGTTGTGGACATTCTTGCCAACCACCAGCTTCCTGCAGGCCATTTGGCACACGCTCACTTCTTGGTCCCTTGCCTTCGAAGATCGTGTTCCCTTTTACCATCCAGCTGCCACAGTGGTATTGGGACGCTGAAGATGAGCGTGCCTTGGCAGTAAGATCATTCTGAATGTTGTTTCATTGCTTTATTATGCAATATATTTATCTTCATTTGTTATATTTGTATATATTTGTTATGTTGTTTTCTTTACGCCTTTACGCTTTGTCTGAGATGTAAATTTCCATTGGCATTTTTTGCCCATTTTGGGATTCCCATTGTGGGATGATCGCAGCACATCACCACATCCCATGACCTGAGGTGCTTTAGCGGAAGCCAATGACGCCCAGCGAGTCCAGATGATGGAAGCACGTTTGGACACTTGGCGAGTTGCATAAGCCCGCCCAGTTCTCCAGTTGTGGCCAGTCTAATGGGGAAAAGGATCGAAAAGGATGTTAAACTGTTATATAAATATATAAATCATGAATTTTGGTGATACCCTATTTTCGGACAAAGCAAGAAGTGTCAACCACAGATAGTTACTTCATCGTACATGTAGCAGGTGGAACAGCAACAAACCCAGTCTTTTCTAGTACGCTTATCAAGGTAAGGTCCAGATGTCACTGCAAGTTTTCCGACACTTCAGATTTTAGCAGCCAACCATACCCAACCATACCCAACCAGCAATCACCTACCCTCTGGTAATTTAACATAGCTATGGAAAATTACCATTTTTGATGGGAAAATCCACTATAAATCACCATTTTCAATAGCTATGTTAGTTTACCGGAGGGTAAATCACCCAGGATCTTGAGAACGGGGCGGATCTCAATAACGGCGATACCTTTGGCGAAGACTGGGCGCTCCAGTCTTGGAGCTATCAGGATGCGGTGGCAGCGAACCAGCGCCTGGCCAGTAGCTCCTATCACCCGGTGCAGATGCAATGGACGCGAGATGAAGGCAACTTGACACCAAGAAACCGGAGAGATTCGATTTTGCCTATCGATTTCTTCGAAATTCAACCTTTAAAATCCTTTAAAAACATCTTCCTGCCTAAAACCTGTGTTCTGGTGGCTTCTTCGCGCGGGGTGTCTTCGGTGTCTTCAATAAACTCATGAACTCAATCATCAAGAAGTCCAGTCCATGAATATAATGTATATATATATATGTATATTATATATATATATATTAAATATGTGACATCAGTGCGGAGGTTTATAAACAAGAGCTGTTTTGAGGTCCTGATCGCCTGAGGTCTGGCTCAGTTTTTTCAGCCTTTGGTCCTTCAGTGAGGATCCAGTTTCTGCTGCGGCGGATCTCGGTCACCAGCTGTGCACAAAGGAAAAGTTGTTGCAGCCAAATTGATAGATCTGTGCATTTTTTTATGGTTAAATGGTTTTGGTATATTTTGCAACCACTGTGCCACTGTGCTGAGCACTTGAAAATTGCTGAATGTTCCTTTGTTGCATGTTACTTCCATTGTGCTCTTTCGTATATGTAGTATATCAGTATATCTCTCCTTTCCGGTCCTAGGCGCGCAGGGTACAAAGCCTGAATGCGCAAAGAATTCAGACCGTGATGAGTTGTGCATATTGCATGACATGACTCAGATTCAGTACTGACAGCGGCCTCACAGCCTGGGATATCCTAGCGGTCCAAATCATTCCAAATCCATACTATAGTGAACACGTGAAAAAGACGACACGCTTTTGGCACATTTTGCATTTGCCTAATTTGCTTCATGCCAGTACTGGGTCGAGTATAGTTTCGTTCGCGGTTGCTGCAAGGGAATCCTTGTGGCTGAACCAATAGTTCGCCATGGTGCTTGAAAGTGTCATGGGCCCTTTGCCCCCAATAGCAATGCCTTCACCACCGAATCCGAGAAAATCCCAGAGCGTGTTTTCGATCGACCTTTCCCGGGCACAATGACATGCACATCTGTTTTTTTTCAAGTTATGAAGCCCCCCAAAATTCGAATGGACGGTTGATGGGTGGTTGAATACTGAGGAAAAAATCATAAAACATCATAAAACAACAAGAATTCACTAAGAATTCACTAAGAATTCAACAAGTCTTGTACATAATATAGGCCCATTGGTAGCCTACTTTGGGTCACCATTCACCATCGCCATATGGACACTCTGGAGAGGCTGGAGGACAAGGAAAACTCACATGGTGTTGCCAGGCTGGGCCCCTGGGCAGGAGATCAAAATTGGTCCCTACAGGTGTCAGCAAAGTCAGCAAAATCGAAAGCAGATGCACTTCGGATCTTTCACTGATCAATTCACAAACTTGGTCTTGCGTGCATCCCATGGGTGAATTCACATGGGTGTTGGTGTTTTTCCCATGTTTTTCAGTTTTTCCCTTGGCGTTTGTAGAGATACGAGCACTTCACAATCATGTCAATCGTTGAGATTTGAAGTTCGCATATGCTAGCCACAGCTTGACAGAATGACAGATGAATCAGATGAATCAGATGAATCAGATGAAGGAAGTTACACCATGTTGGAGACTTTCCAGTTTCCTCAGTAAACACGAACACAGACAACACAGACACCCACCCGAGGGCTCAAATGGCAGGCCCACAGCAGCCATTGGTGGCACCAAGGCGCCTGTGTTCCATCTGAGATGCTGGCGGCAACTAGGGCAAGTAGGGCCCTGTGGGAGCCAAAAAGCGCATAACATGCCTAGGTGATGAAAGTTGTACATGTTTAAATTACAATAAATTATATATATATTTGAGTTCATTTCATGCAGATGTATTTGCACACAATATGCATGCGATCGCATTAGTTTTCCCTTTAATGTTAGGCATCCACGCGCATTTACATGAACGAGTATGATACATAACGTCACATTACACTGCCCATACATTTCACTACATCATTGCACTCCGTCGCATCAATCCATGCAAACAGCAATCTGTGCCTACATAGATTGGGTACATCGAATACGCATTGATACATCGACGAATCGATCGACGGAAACATAGTAAAGCAGGCTCATTGGCAGCATCCATCAGCAGTGTGAAAGACTTCGAAGAACAAAAGGTGTCGAACTCCCACAGGGCAATGAGAAACTGACCTCCAAGCCATAGCGCACTTTGAAGACTCTGTTTTCGAAAGTAAAACACCAACGATAAGATTGTTCTTAGATTGTTATATATTGTTGTTTTTTTTTTTTAAGAATACTTTTATTCGGTCTTTATTAGATTGTTTTGCTGTTGTACCAGCACGTAGATCGTTGATGATCATTACATATTATTGCATATTATTGCTTTTGAGCCCCTGGAAACTCCGAGATGGACAAGCAGCTGTGGCCAAGAGCCGGACAAAGTTCCAAAAACAGAGAGGATCAGATTCTGCGATTGCTAGGACTTGCAATGCAATCCCGAAAACTCGGGGTAGCTTTGGAACTGGGAGCTGCGACAATGTCGGACAAAGGAGAGCAAGCAGATGGAAGCAGCGGGCCACTGAAACGTTGTGGAAATGCAGAGAACCAACCATTTCAACCCTACCACCTGGAAAGGGCAAGCTGAAGATAGCTCGAGTCTATAGGGCCATGAGAGGGAACCTGATTTTGTTTGTATTTGTTATTGCGATTTATTGCTATTCATTGCTATTTGTTGCTCCATATTTCCTTGCTCTGAGTGGCACAGCCCCCCTTCCCATCTTCTCTGCCTTGGACGCCGTTGCTAACAGCATTTAGAAGTCGTAGATGCCTTTGGACGCCTCCATTCGCCTCCTGAGTCGCTATGATGGCAGGCCGCTCGATATCTACAGGATATATTGGTGGGATTTGATGTTGCTTGTGGCCGCAAGATCTTGAAGTCCATGGTGACATAGTGAGATGAACCTTGTGAACCTGTCTTTGATTTCTTCTTCTCATGCTTCTACTCATTCTGCTTGAGAACAATAACATTATCTTCAAATCTTTGGCTTTGAAGGTTGTTTGGCTTCTTTGTCTTGAATGGCCCTTGAATGGCTTGGGTAATCCATAGTACTTACTTCAAAGCGTGCCGCAGGTGTTGGTGGTTGCGCAGGGGTCTGTTGCTTGGCGAAGGGGCGCGATTTGGTGTTTTTTTTTTGTCACCTAGATATTTTATTAATTTTAAGAATCCCCTGCCCCCTTATTCTATATCCAAATACCCCAAGTAGAAACCCTGGTTTGGCATTAGATCTATTCATTCTTGGAATACAAGAGTTGAGATGAATTGAGAAGAGCTGAGATGAGCTCAGAAATGTCAAGAGAGAGGGAGAGAGGTGAATCAACGAAAGAAATGTCAAGAGTTTGTTTTGCCTTATAGGTTTCAGTTTTGGAAACTTCCGCCCCTGGCTTGCCGGGGCACTACTTGTATTTGGGGATGGGGGATGGGATGATTTGTCCTACAAAAGTTGAAGAGCTTGAATGGTCAAGGGTTGAGAATGCGCAAATTCGACGTTTCGGACACTGCAGGGGTGGAACTCAATGGGTTTGTCAATAGGGCAACACAGGTTAGTTCAGACATTACCAGATAGGCCTTGTTCAGTGAAATCCAAATGCGAACAAGGCATCAGCAGTTGTGTTTCACCAGGCTATGAAGTCGATGAAGAAGCTGTCAAAGTCGAAGAGCGTTTGGTGTCACCCTCAGCAAAGGCATGTGAGATTTTAGGTATTAAGCTACGCAAGCATTCGATGGTTTGACACTACAAGTGGACAATGTTTGTGGGCCCAGGGATCATGAGATTTTCGACGAATTTGACCATCCACGATGTTTTTTTTGAATTTGGTGGCTACTGGCTCCCTTTCCGCAGGAATGTCTGACCCCAAACAATACTTGCATGTAGAATGAGGCCTTCGTTGGAGCAGGTGTGGGAACGCCGAACACTGAGAGTTGCCTGTAGTTCTTGTGAATCAGACATTTGAAGAATTTCGAGTGGCTCTGGAGGGAATCAGAAGCATTTTCTGGCAGGAAATGGCAGCTATCAGCAGGTTTCCAACATGGAAATGGTTGGTAAAGGGTGGCGCTGGCATTGTGATTAAGTTGACCGACAGTGATGATTGGGTTTTGCGGAGGGTTGTGGTTTGGCTTGGAAATCGACAATTTCGAGCACAGCGAAAAACGGTTTCTTTTTGGCTCTTGAAATAAATATTGAGCTGCAAAACAGCATTCAGATACTTTGTTTGAGTAGGACAATCAACCCCAGATAGACTTCAAATTCCATAAAATTCCCACATCTCTTCATCCCGGCTGTGGGTCAAACCGAAGCTAGCACTTTTAGAGACTTGGCAGGCGCGGTGATTTTGAGAAGGAGCAAGTTGTTGTCGCCACAGGCGCAGCTGAAAAGTTGCTGCTTCCATGTTGCCAGCTTATGTTTGAATGAAAAAACATGAACAACTGCGTATTCCTGAAAACCGGGCTTATCCGCTTCTCCTTTAGTGTTTAGTATTGCAGTGTGTCTATTCTGGAATTGCGATCCTGCGATTTGTAACCGCTAGTCGAATTGTGGTGGCAGTTGATAGTTGGCCACTCGCAGCGTAGCTGTGTGACAAGGATCTCTGATTTGAGTACTGATGTGCTTCCAAGCATGATTGAGTCTGACAACGTTCGAGTGTTGAGGAAAGGTTTGATTTGGTCATTCCCTCCATACCATGCTGGACTGTTTGTGCTGAGCCCCGGGCGACAGGCTACAAGTCCGGGTCCAAGACCAAATGTCAGTCCAAGATGAAATGTGAGCAGACAACAGACTGGCAGTGATGACGGAGAATCAGGGTTTTGAAATCAATCAATGGATTCTGTGGATCTTCAAGGGACAAAATATCATCTTTGTGGTGGTCGGGTTTTCATCCATTTTGCGCCCCCCCGCCCAGTTTCATGCCCTTGATGTGGGTCAAAGTCTTGGTACCTGCCCAGTTTGAAAGTGAAAGTGTTTCATTTTGGCCCATAGTCCCCCCAATCCTCATGGTCTATCATCTATTTGCCTTCAAACTGATTTTGGGGTATACGTATACCATCGTATACCCTATTTTGTAGCCATGGCCATATCAAAATGGTTGATCAAATCCCCTTCTATCTCATTATCTCCCCTTAAAATGAACTAAACCGTCCCATATCTTTGAGGTAAGCCATCAATTTGCCAAACTGTTGAGGTTGAACATCGCGGTTTGCGGTGGCTGCGCGTTCCTTGTAGCTTTGGGCATTTTCCTGCTTTTGGGCTTTGGCAACAGTTGGTGGCAGCCGGCCTATGACATGCCCGTTGGCATGTCACCGATGACAGCAGTTTGGCGGCAGATACAACATGGTATAATTATCTGGGGCTCCAGATGTGTGTGCATAGTGTGAGCATGAACATAGAGCACATATTAATACGATGAACACGTGTGTCTGTGTGACATGTGTAATTATAGATCTAGATTTCTATCAAATTGCATCTTATTTTGGATAGAATTGTGTAATTAGATGAATCTCTATCTATATATATATAAGTATATATATATAAATGAATATATATATATATATGAATGAATATATATATATACACTGAATGTATTGTTTCTGTCAGTAAGATCCGATTGCGATACGCCAACCCAGAAAGTGTGGTTAAACACGGATGAACCATTGGTAGGATTTGTATAGGTATCGTCCATTGTGGTTTCTTCAGACACCAGCCTCCAAGGAGTGCTCTTTGCTCACAGCCCGAGCAGATACTTGGCACAATCTCCGTGGTTGACCCCAATTTTGGGCAGTTCATATGAGATGTTCCCAAGTTCGGGATGTATAAAAATAGTGTATTTGGGTATCCCAATTTCATCCACTGCTGAATCATTGATTCCCCATATTTTCCCAATGTTCCACCAGGCAGTCAGTAGTTGTGCCCAGCTGTTGGTCCAACGTCGCTGAGACCTTGGCTGAGAAGAACTTGTGCTGCGACCAGGCACACAATGGCGACATCGCACACGTCGTCACGTCGACGGTCAGTGCAACGGTTTGCAACCCCTGTTTTGCTGTGAGTGCAATGTCAGTGTATGCCTTTCATAATCGGGTCAGAAGCTGGACAGCAAACTCTGCTGAATCAGTTCGCCAAGCGTCATATTCGTGCAGTTCCCTGAGGTTCCCTGCCTTGTTTTGCACTCTGGTTGGGAACAACTTTATAAGGATACGCTTTTCATTTAAGAAGTTGTACAAGTCACTTATGATTGTTAAATTACATTACTGTAAGGTTATTAATTCTACAACTTCAATATATATATAGTTATATATATATATAAATAAATATAAATATACATATATACGTATATATAATTATATATATAATTATATATATATATGTATAGATGGTTCACAAACATTGACCACCATTCATGGGCTGCACCAAAAACCTGCGCAGGGCTTCAAGGAGTTCTGCCATAAAGAAGTGATCCGTGAGGTCGACCAGTGACCCGGCGGCGGTGAACCGCGGTGACGGCCTGGTGAAGGGAACACCTTGCTGGAGCGCATTACATCCTTAAGCATACTCGTTTTTTTCTACAATAACAGTAACAGTTTTAAATAGCGACAGACTGGGATTTTTGTTTGGGCCATATCTCGCAGCAACCAAGGTGGGACTAGCATCCGTTGATATATTTTTATTTGTATTTGCCAAGGGTTTGACCCATATCCAAAGCGATCCAAATGATACTTAACATTGGAACGACACAGCCCTGAAGAATGATGACGTATGAGCATTGATGATTGCAGCATGTATGGAGGTTTGCCATGTTGAAATAATTCAATGTATTGAATGTGTTGCAGATTGGTGGATGGAGCTGTGTTTTCGGAGCGGACCAGAGCCTGAGGTACATGTACAACGTGAAGAGCCTTGTCATTATCGCAATTTGATGTGGAGTTTTTTAAAGTTCAATGATTTCAATGTCCCAGTTCTACAGAACGGATTTGATATGTGCTTCATTGTGTTCCAGGAATGTGAAAGTGGATCGCATGGTGCCCGTGCCAATCGCTCCTCCTCCACGTCAAGTGATCACGTCCCTGAACAACAGAGAGACATTAGATGAGGAGAAGGAAACTTTTGCCAAGGTCTGTGCTCCAAATGATCTCTTTTGCCCTCTGTTCTGGTGCCACTCAATACCAGGCAGCTTTGTTACTCTGTTATTTATATTTATTTATGTTGTTATTTCTTCCAAATGTGAGAATGACTCACATTTGTTGACTGAGGCATAAAGTCTTGGTGCATACTGATGCCTTTGACTGTGACGAAGGTGCGTGTTTCGTCTTTGCAACGCAGGGTACGCGCAATCGAAACTGACTCAGTCCACGGCTATGAGAAACTGGACCAACTGGATGAGTTTTGGTGGTGTGAAGTGTGAACGCATTGAAATCATTTGAACTTCACTACTTAGTAGTGGTGTTTATTTTTCTTGCAGCATTCCATTTACCACTGATGTGCTGCAAGGTCTCTACAACATGCAGCACACCTGGTCGGCTGAACATTCTCGATATTGCTGCTACAAACGTGAAATTGGCTGCAAGACCAAGGCGAGTGACGCGAGTGACGTGAGTTAGCGTGCTGCTTGGGGTCAGGCTCTTTTAATCAACTCGACTTATTGTTTGAGTCAGCGGCGGCTTTGTCTGCTGACCTGCATTTTTGCGCATTGTCAACTGCACCTCTGTCTGTGGACCCGCTTGCTTTTTGCCGAAATTATGCCTTTGTGTAGAGAAACCCTCGCATCCATTGGTGTGCAGGTGGTGTATCGGTCGCTTGGACAGATTCTTCTGCTTCCCTTTCCCCTGATCTTGGTAAGTATAGATCAAAATTTCATTGTGAACCGACCCTCCAACGTTCGGGGTATGTAGATCTAATTTATTCTACTTTCACATACGTCAGCGCAATCAAATATTTTGCTCATTGGGTGATATTGTTTACCAAGTTCTTAGTCGAAATCATTTCAGCACCGCAAAGAGGGGTGCCCCCTCTGAGGCCGCACTACCACACCATCACGAGGACACGGGCTGTCCCAGTGCACGTGCCAGTGCCAATCCCGGCCCCTCCTGCGCAAGTGATCACCCATGTGGAGAATGTGCCAATCCACGATCCACCAGCTGTCATCAAGGTGCCAGAGCGCGGACCAACCCATGTGGCAACTTGACAAAGGTTGGATTGCTGACCTTGCCTAGGGTCCAATGATGTCCAATGATGTCCAATGCAAAGGTACAAAAACTTTGGCGCCACCTTGAATCTTTTTGAAGTCTGAAGTGTTCTGAAGTGCACTTTCTGAAGATCTCGATGGATGCATCTTTACATTCTGTTTTCTCCAACTGTTCTGTTTCCAGTTGCTCCAGCTCCATCTCAGGTGAACCGCTACGTCCACGAGAAACATTATGTCCCAGCGCCTGTTGCCAGTCCACCTCAATATCACCATGTGCCAGTCCCTGTTCCAGTGCTGGACCCTGGCCAGGTGCTTCCATTGTTTTGCTCGAAAACGTCAGATGGAGACGGACTCGGTGGATAAGAGTGGAATATAGAATGTATAAGTGATGATCTCGTATAAGCCACAGTCAAAAGATGGACATGCAAGGAATTTATATACCCATTGCAGATACCCTATATATATATATGCTATATATACTATATATACTATATATACTATATATACTATATATACTATATATACTATGTATACTATGTATACTATATATATACTATATATACTATATATATACACACTATATATACTATATATACTATATATATATACTATATAGACTAAACCTTGTTTTGAGTATCATTTCAGTACATAGCTTGCCCTTATTGTAAATTCACTACTTTCAGTCATGACCGCCATCCATTCGCACCTTGAACGCCCTGAATGGAGGTGATCAAAGTGCCATCGCCCTTGCCAGCACAGACCATTGTCAAAAACAAGGTGTGGAGATCCTGATGTCACTGACGGCTGGGGGACCCCAACATCATCCAAGTTACTAAGTTGGTTCTGCATAAACCAATGGCTGTACCCAAATTTTGGGAAACAGCCAGACTTGGCATGAATCACGTCGAATTCTCTTATTTGCAGAAGAATGGATGAGTTGCGAGCTACGCATGGACTTCTTGGAGTCAGAAAGTGATGGGATTTTTCAAGCTCTTCTTTCCCCGTTTCTGAACAGCAGCCGTGGGAGGGCTTCCCAGAGGAAGCATCCACTTCCAAGGATGGTCAAGGTCTTCCCTGCGCTCAGGTGCTCTACAAGACCCGACACATTGCCGTGAAACACGTCTATGACTGCTCCGCTGGCTTCAGCAACTGGATCTTTGGCCAAGTTGTGAGCCATCCAATTCACTGCGCTTGATCTTCCTTTCCTGGTTGGTGGTTTTAAATGGTTTTAATCTATTTGCTGCCTGGGATAACGATCCCAAGTGACCAAACACTGAGGATGAGCGGCTGGTCTTCCGACAAGAAGAGCTGGTGCTGTGCACACGAAACCCGCGGTTGCCCAGGTAGGATACCATGACATGGCCAGGGGGTTGCAGGGAATCGCCAAGATGCGGGGAGGTTTTAACAAGACTACAGCAACTAAAAAGGGTTAGCAAGATCTGAAGTTTTTTTCAAATTTCAAATAAGAAAACTTCAACATGGTAGTTGGAGATCATTCCTTCCAAAAGTCATGACGTTCGGTCCTTGTTTGTCCGGTTCGGTCCTTGTTTGTCCGTCACCCGGTCACCCTGTTCGTGGGCATGGAAGCTGACAGGTGACCAGTCTGGGCATCTGACCAAGACGGTGGTCACTGGCGTCACGGAGCATGAGGGCCCCACCTATTACCATCATGCGCACGTCTATGATGGCAGCTATGAGGATGGCACGGCCTCTTGTCGCGCTAAGAAACGTGTCCCAGAGTTCTACACCAAGAGTTGGCTGAGAGTTGTGGATTGTGGAGTAGAAACAAAGAAGAAAAATACACCGAATCCGAATGCTCTTGGATTCCATTTGAGGATCCAAACATGGATTATCCAGGATTATCCCGTCCACCGAAGTGGCCATTGTAATATGGAGATGATATGGAGATGATATGGAGATGATCAAGCATGAAGTTTGGAGGAACCCAGGTTTTGAGACACGTGGTTTCCAAGACCAGGATTCCCAGCACGGATTCCCGAGGTGATTCACCACGGAGGCACATCGGCTATTTGCCACATCCAGCTACTGTATTTTCTATTCGGATCCTATTAAGGGGATGGGAGAATGATTCAAAATGATGCTCAATAAAAGCAAAATAACACAGACATAAACCAGATAAAGCATTAAATAGCATTAACTAGCATCAAATACATATTTAATTGCCTTCTGCAAGCCTGCCGGCCCATAGAAAGGTAGGTCGTTGACCGTAATTATACCAAATGAGTACCGCCCCCAGCAAAGTAGCGCCAGGTACTATGTACGGGCCTCTGGCTTGACAACAGATGGCTGCATAGAAGGGGACAGGGTGGAAGCGGAGAGAGGTTGCCCCAACTGAGGTTAGAGAGAAGCAGAAGATAAGAGGAGAAGAAGAAGAGGAGGAAGAAGAGGAAAAAGAGGAAGAAGAGGAAGAAGAGACGAAGACAGAGCCGTAGATCAGAAGCATTATACAAGGAATTCTATTTTACAGTGCTTGGGCTGTAGCAGCAGTAGTAGCAGTAGTAGTAGTAGCAGTTGTAGTAGCAGTAGGAGTAGGAGTAGGAGTGTGGGAGGGGTAGAAGTAGGAGTAGGAGTAGGGGTAGGAGTTGGAGTAGGAGTGGGAGGAGGAGTAGTAGTCGTAGTGTAGTGGTCGTGGTAGTGGTAGTGGTAGTGGTAGTAGTAATGGTGGTGGTGGTGGTGGTTGTCGTAGTAGCAGCAGCAGCAGCAGCAGTAGTAGTAGCAGCAGTAGTAGTAGTGGTAGTAGTAGCAGTAGCAGTAGCAGTAGCAGCAGCAGCAGCAGGAGGAGGAGGAGGAGTAGTAGTAGTAGTAGTAGGAGCAGCAGCAGCAGCAGCAGCAGCAGTACTATATAATACTAGCCGGAGTAGGAGTAGGGAGCAGGAGTTGGAGTAGGAGTAGCAGTACTAGTATTGAGATGTATTGAGAGGGGGAAGGGGACGGGGGGACGGGGGGTGGATTCAGTTCAGATGAAGCAAAGACGCGTAGCAGCGTAGCAAAACAAGAAAAAACCAAGTACAAAGCAAGAACAGAACAGGAACAACACCTTCCAGTCAGACACACCGGCGGGCCGGCGGATTACAAAATATTACAAAAACAAAGCAGACAGATCCCGCAGGTTCTTGGGCAGCTGATGCAGTGGATGGTGGAGTCATCTCTGGGGACGCTGGAGTGATCTCCGGAAGCTCCGGAAGCTTCAGTCCCGGACTAAGGGGCCAACAAAAATGGGTGCAAAAGACAATGCGGTTCAAAACAGTGGAGTTTCATTCATTTTGTCTTGAAAACACGAAACCTCTTTGTTTGGAAACAAAAACGCTGCCGGAATCGGATGTAACTAAGTTCATAACAGAGGACTTCGCAAAACGCTCAAATCGAGGCAAAATATATCAACAAAACTCCCAGCCATGATCAATGCTGAGGCCATGTGTCTTCATCTTGGCTGCACGACCGAGACTTGAAGGATGTGACTCTGCAATGAATTTGGCCTGCCGGCCTGAGCTATAACAAGGGACACACCAATGGATTTTCATACATTTCCATTGTCTCTGACAGCAGGTTGCAGAACATAGACACAGGCAAGCAACCCAACCATCCGCATATTGGTTAGAGTTGGGCAAGTCGTTCAGTAAACCGCAAGAAAGAACGTGTCAGTAGCGGGGTAGCAAATTCAATGACCACCAGTCAGAAAGTGTATCCATGGTGAGCCAAGGGAAAGGAGAAGAAGAAGGATTCAAGGCGATTGCAGATGGTCGGCGGCGATGTGACTTACGGAGGAAGCTACGATGGCGGGGAAGCACACATGGTCGGCGGCGATGTGACTTACGGCGGAAGCTATGATGGCGGGGAAGCACACATGGTCGGCGGCGATGTGACTTACGGCGGAAGCTATGATGGCGGGGAAGCACACATGGTCGGTGGTGATGTGACGTATGGCGGAAGCTATGATGGCGGGGAAGCACACATGGTCGGTCGTGATGTGACGTATGGCGGAAGCTATGGTGATCAGGAGCATTCCCCCAAAATCACAAGAAACGGACATAGCATGTGCAGTCACACATCAATGAATGGATTGAGGAGATTTCCGAGGTGCCCACATCATTAATTTTTAAACAAATTAATTGATGTTATCTATATGACATTATATTCCTATCTGATCTAAATCGAAACCTAAATCTAAATCCAATCGAATCCAATCCACGTTCATTGCCCCGCGAGGACCATGTCGCGCACCACGTGATCCACCGAATTGTGCCGGTGCCATCAGCGCACCCAAAAGAGGACGTTCACACCATTGTGCGCCGTCACTACGGAACGGTCTACAGGAGCCAGGGAACTGCAGAATGGGTTGAGGGAGGGCAGGTTGATGAGACAAAGACGTTTCAATATGTGAGAGAGATTTGAAAACCATGCAATCCCACGGGACACGAGACAGTGCGTGGGTTTAC
>CAMXCT020004190.1:414876-419876 GCA_947184155.2 Cladocopium goreaui | reverse complement strand
CACGTGACCAGCTACCACAGCTACCACGGCCACACTGGCAACTGGCTCACCGACCATTTGGTTTAAAGTCGACAAGTCTGCGACGTTTGACGACTCTTGGCGGAAACTTTGGGAGAGGCGCCGAGGGGGTAAGGTTGGCAGCCCATGCGCAAGAATTGAAAGAAGTCCGGCAAATGGCTCATGAGGCTCTATTCCTGGAAAAGGCGCGTTTTGTATCGTTTTGCACCTTCTGCTGTTTCTTTCTGGACCCAATTTTGCCAACAGCTCTAAGGTATAGCTGACAGCTGACATCCGTAAGGCAGCAGTATTTGTACTGCGTGTCTGGTAGCTAGCCACTGGATTGGAGCCAAATGATCTGATTTGGTTCTGTCACTACTACGCTAGATTGATTAGATTTCACTTGCTTATTCAGGCCTTCCACACAGAACAGTGGAGTCAGTCGCATTGAAAGATATTGATAGCGTTGATAGCCGATAGCGATCTCCCCATCTCGGGTGGAGAGAGAAAACTGTTCCGTGGAGATGCTGCCTGACCTCTTAGCCATAGAGACTAGCCCATAGACTGGGTGAATCCGAAAGGTTCTCAACGACCAGGATCAGCGCGCGTAGAATCTTAAAAGCTCGCAACAATGTTGCCGATGCTTGAAATCATCGCTTTTTTCGCAGAAGATCCAAAAATTGCGTGGTTCCGGGCTCTTGGAATCTTCTGGAACATCCGCCAAGGGTATTCTGCTGGTTTTCAATATTCCCTCGCATCATTTTGGGGGCATGAGAGGAATGAGTAAGCACTTGTGAAACTAGGTACGGTCAGGTTGTGTTTCCTGGATGAATGATCCTGGCTGTATTTTTAAAGGGGTACCTCATGATACCTCCAGCGCGAGATACTGAATCAAGACCGGAACAGGTAGAGGTAGAGCTTGAACTGCTGAAACAACCACGTTGTTCATGAATCCGGGGTTGAGAATCAATAGTGTTTGACAACTATGACATAGCAAAACATGGCATAAGACTCCTGTGAGATAATGTACTCAACTGATTGCATGATCCCCGCAGTATTGCTCAAACAAGTTGGGCTGTAAACTCCTTTGTGGAAAGCCATGACAGTCGGCGGCAGGTGCCTGCTGTACAGCCACGGGTGTGATCGGTGTTTGGAGAGTCACCTCAATGGCTGAGGGGAATGCAATTCTGCGGTTTGAGTCTGGTCAGATTGGATTCTGATGGATTCTGTGTAGGCAATCTCCAGCTTGACTTGAGGCTTTCCATGGCTTTCCCATGGAGATTTCTTTCACCCGGAGTAGGGATTTCCCGTGAATTTCCCGTGGATCTTCTCCCAAAATGACCTCAGGGGCGGCAAGTTTGTCGTCGCTGGCGGCGCTGGCGCTGGCGGCCACGGCGGAGCAGCAGCAGGAGGCTACACTATAATAGTATATTATAGGGATTATATATAGTAGACTATAATAGTATATTAGTGATACTACAATCCAATGTGTGATATTATGATACTATTATATTAATTGATGGATATTGTGATGCTACACTATGATATACTATAATCTTATATTATAGGTGAGTGATACTTGAATCCCATGATGGGACCATAGTATCATGATTATGAATGAATGATTATGATGTCCAACCATTAATGTGCTTGAATCAGTGATACTAAAATGATATTAGTGTAAGAACTATAGTGATATTGATGAGTGTTATATGACAATAAACATAGATACTATTCAATTACTATTTACTATTGTTCATCGATTATCCACTAGAATTATGATGGACGTAAAACAGCGAATAGTGATACTATAGTGAGGATGACACTTAAAAGTGATACTAGAGTTCAATTCATGGTAATGTTGTGAGGATCATCATTGTACGAACCTTCAGACCGAACAGACAAAGGGGCTAAGTGCTGTATTCCAAATGGTCGACAACAGCATTTGGGTTTGTTTCAAGGACTGTCATTTTCCATATTAAATCAACGCTATTTTGGGGTGGCAAGAATCCAACTATCAGATAAACTCAGACCCATGTCAATAGTTTTGGTCATATATATATATAGTAAATATATATATATATGTATATTAAAAGTCATTTAAATACATGTAATAGCACAATGATATAGCCAACCCCAACAACCATATATATATATATATATATATATATATATCCCCCATGATCTCCACATTCTGGTTGGTTTCATACCCCATCTTGTGATGTGTTGATTCACCTCCGTCCACAGGCGGCGATGCTTGCGGTCCTTTGACAGCAGGGCGGATGCGGTGGATGCGGTGGACGCGGGATATGATCTTAATGGGTCTTTAATGGCACTCTAATGGGACTGACTGGGTGGTTTTATGAGACTTCATCAACAATGGTGGTTCAATGGGACTTTAATGTGATTTCAATGGGTGCTTATATAGTGATGGTTATACCTTTGTTTTTAGGGAATGAAACTCCATTTGCCAGCTATGTTGCTGTTCACTAAAATCATTGGCATCTTGATGTTTTTTCCTGTGGAGATTTAAAACTACCCTCCGCGAGACAACGTGCAATGACACTCTTCTGAAAGTCAATTGTGCAAATACACATGTAGAACATAAAATTAATACACATATATGTATATATATATATGTATCTGTATATATATATATGCGTATGCAGGAAAACTAAAATCACAATTTCTATCTCTAATGATGTTTAATGGTCCTGGATACCATATACTGGTCATCATGCTGAAATGATCAGATCACAGAGAGTCATGTGGTCCATCTCTGAGGCGCTTGCTGCCACTTGGCTTCATTGTGAGGATGTGGGGAGACAAAAAACCATCAAAACCCCGCAAAACCCACAGCTTTTCGCAGCAAAATAGCTGTTGTTCTGGATGTTCATTTCTGATTGATAGAAAGAAATCACAGGTTCTCGATCCATTTTTTTTCATGGCGAAATCCCTATCTAATGGTTGATTAAGTCCCAAATGCCTAATTTGGACGTGTCTTTGGCTGTCAAATCCCCATTTTATGGTTAATTAAACCATCGGTTTCATTAATCAACATGACTCGTTTTGGAAGATTTGGATCTCCAACGGTTGAAGGAAACCAACGATCTTCATGGTTGATCCAGGTTTTGAGGCAGACCCAGAGGCTGTCAGGCACGAAGAACGCTGGGTGCCGTGCTGAGCCATCTATTTATTTGGATCATTTGTTATCATGGATTGACAATAATAACAGCATGTTCATGGATTTTGCCTCTGAAAACTGAAAACGAAATGTTTTTTTTGCGGTACACCTCATTTTCAGACATGCCCACGTTGATCATGTTGGTTTGTCAAATGGTTCTCCACCGGTCCAATCAGCCAATTCAAGTTTCACAAAGAGAATGAAGACAGAAGCAGAGACAGATTTGATGTTCAGCCTATTCGTGGACTGTTGAAGGACAGAGGGCTTGTCGCACAAGTATTTACATTGAACACAGGCAAGGATTGTGCTTCTTCTCTTTGCGTACCAAGGTGTATGTCGGTGAAGGCGTGTGGGTGGGAATGGAACGAGTCAGCGCCAGTCTTCGCACATTTTCGTAATATCTCTTCAAAGGTTGCAGAAACACCCTGCGCTGCCACATTTTGTCATGTGAGGTGCCGGAAGTTACTCCCAAGTCGCCAACATGGAGATGGTGGGTGCTGGGTACTGCTGGCATGTCCTGAAGCTTGCAGCTCCATCTGCCAAGTCCCATGTTTTATTTGCTTTCTTCTCTTTTTAGAGAATATGACACGGACTGCTTTGAATTCGGATCTATGTTGTCATTTTTTGTCTAAAAACAAGTTGCATTTAGTGTGTCACCTTGACATTTTTCCCAAAATCTATGAATTACAGATTCATAGATGATTTCCCCAGCTCTGAAGCTCCATTAGCAGATTTCCCAGCTCGCCATGTTTGAATAGTCTAGGAAACGCTGTGGATACCCTCCAATCCCCTGGTGGCTATCTTTTTGCCAGGCGAGGAGAGTTTGAGAAGGAGAGGTACACCACAGTGACTGGTGACCTGTTTTCAAAAAGGAAACGAAATCGCCATGCGCTGGGGGGGGGTTCCAAAGATGGATTTTTCTATTGGATATGATATGGGATGATATGGCCGTGGGGTTCCATGTAAAATTTAGGTGCACATGTGTACATACTATATATATATATACACATACACATAAAAACTCATAAAACATCATAAAGCAGAACATATTGTGCATATATATATATACATACATGCGTGTGTATATATATAGATATGAATCTGTACATGAAATTTATCTAGTGTGTTTATATGGATATTACTCGTCTTTGATATGGAATGGCATTGTTTCATTGCTGTCTTCCATGGCCGGCCTTGACCCAGGTTGGAGGTGCAAAGTTTTGGGCTGGGCGGGCTGATGGTGGAAGGATATCAAGTATTTCATGGTGATCTAAAATTGCATTGCCCGTGGCAGTGTTAGGGGTGTAAAAGTGATTTATATAAAAGTGATTTCCAGAAATATCTCACAATATCTCCAGTGACTTCCAGTCTGTGATCAGACTTTTTTTTTTCAGCTCCATGCCACCTGAATCAACTTCTCACTGCTTTCCCATGGTAGAATCCCAGCAGAAACTGTGGAGCAGGGTCCGCGCGTGCTGCGTGGGCACCACTTGCTTTCTCACGGTGATTGCCATCCTTTTGCCGATCGCCTGGGCAAACGATTGGTGGCATCTCGGCGCGCCATGTCGTGCCGGGTTGTCTGAAAATAGGGGCTATCTGTCCCAAAATGTCCCAAAATTTATGGTTGATCACCATTTTCCCCCCAAGAATGCCATTTTCAGACACAGCCAAGAATGAACACTTGTACCGTATTATGGTCAGACATATCCCATGAGCCAAGCCCTTGAGGTCGTCCTCGATCAGCTGGGATGTTGGGAATGAGGCCGCCCTGGTGGGGGTACCTGGGGGTGCATGATGCATGACTTGCCTACAGTTACGA
>CAMXCT020004190.1:322500-414776 GCA_947184155.2 Cladocopium goreaui | reverse complement strand
AACGATGGAAAATCACAATTTTGAATGGGTAAATCAACGAACTAAATGGACATTTTCAATAGCAAACTGTAAACGTTTACCAGAGGGTAATCCAATTACCAATTATTCATCCATTATTGTTGGTTTTTGGGCCCGTATTAACCATCCCCTAGTATTCCAGTCCATTCTCTCCACGGCTCACGCTGCGGCTGAAGCTCGTGGCAGCGCACGGAGCCACGTTCAAGTAGAAGTACCATGCAACCAAGGGGTTTATGGATTTACATACATGTCCGCACACACACACACGCACACAAACATATATATATATAATTAGTACACAATTAAGTGTTATAACATCCGAAGTCTCTAGGATGAAGGTTTTTGACTAATATATATATATATATATGTATATATATATATGAATTTGATATGGTTTCAGTTATGATTCTTAGTGGATCCACTCAGTGGCCATGGCCTCAACGGAGCTCACTTTAAAGGTGACAGAACCCCCCCCCCCCGGCCCAATGAAACTGGCCCATATGAGACATGTTTTTAATGCAAAAATTGGGTGTATACCCCAAATTTACTGGCGGTGTTCTTCAAATTTCCCATATTTTGTTATCATGAAATGGCCATAAACCGGAGTAATTAACATTATATAGTGTATATATATAATATATATATATATATATAGTACAATATAATACAACAGAATATAATATAATATAATATAAGATAAGATAATATAGTATAAGATAAGATAATATATATATATATACATATATATATATATATATACACATACATACGGTGCCGCGATGGCGACCCACTTGGGCTTTCTGGAGACCCAGACTTGCGCCTTGGGAGCCGATGCGCAGCAGGAGAGCCTCGGCTGGGAACGGTTTATATTATACTTATAGATGTCGTTTTTCACCCAAACAATGGTTTATAGATGTTTATTAGATGCCTATTAGATGTTTATAGATGTTTTTTTTTTCTCCTCACCCATTGACATAGTTGGCGATTTTGGATGATTTTTGGGGGTTGGTTTTTGTTGGCTTTGCCACACATAGGGACTATCCTCACAGGCCCACAGTCGGTGTTGTTGGTGGTCCACTTTCTTAGAAAGCCCGTTTTTTTGATCGGTGGATGGTGAGGGTTTCAAACATGACCTGACTTGGAAAGCAAAACATCTATATGATGGGTGAAATCTACTATAGAATCTACAATAAACACTTCTATAGATGTCTTTTGTGATCATTCAGATCCAAAAGAATTCTAATCCCATGTAATCCCTAGTTTATGATGATTAATTGATGATTACTTGATGATTAGAGATCAACTGACCAAGCTGGAAAAAAGACGAACCAAGACCAGACTGGTTGGCCCCATCATATGGTTTAATGATTAGAATTTCTTTTATGATAATGAAATGATTATGATATCATATGATAATGGTTTTATGATAATCATATGGTTTATGATTAATCTGTTTTATGATGATTATGGTTCCTTGATGATTTATGATTTGTTCCCATGATATCCATCATGATCCAAGACCTATGCCACGCTCCTCCCCAAATGATTCGCGTTGATCCCATGTGACCCTGTGACCCCCGTGACCCCCGCCTCCACGTTAGCCCCTTGAGGTACGACTTGTTAAGCTCACCAGTCTTTGGGGGACCTTTTCCAGAGGAAGGCGTCTGTGTGCAAGATACTCAGGGCCAGGTGCCCGGACGAAATGGGTTGATGTTCAGCCTTTCAGGGGGGGATCGATCGGATCAACCAACAGTGGCCCAGGGGTTCAGATATATCTCCCAGAAATTTATCACAGTTCACCTACTAAATCTCGACCAACTTAGCTTTTAGCAGGTGGCACCACTTCGCATGAGTTGCACCTTCGCTTCAACCGATGCCAGGTGCTCTACTACGATCGCCAAAGCCTTCAAGACTTGATGTCGTGCAGATGGGCCAGCCATCTGCTGCTCGAAGATCATCGGCTGTTGAAGGCGCAAAACTGCGCTGCAAAGCTGCAAACCCAGAACGGTGATGGAAACTTAGTGGAAACGGCATATGTACCCTCTGGTAATTTAACATAGCTATTGAAAATGACCATTTATAGTGGATTTTCCCATTAAAAATGGTGATTTTCCATAGCTATGTTAGTTTACCAGAGGGTATATAGTGCGATGTACAGAGTTACATACTGATATACTGCACACACACATGTACATAATTTAATGTACAGACGCACATTTACACATGTGTAAACCTGTATGCTGTGGATACATGACTGGCTATGATCAAGATATCTATGTCTATATCTATATACATACACACACACACACATATATATATACATATATATATATATATATACACACACACATATATATATATATATATACGCAAATGTCTCTATATGCACGCCCTTTTAACTACTGTCCATGTTCCTGAGACTTGGATGAAGGAACATTTACCCGTAAATCAAAACAATAAACACAATCGTTTCGGGCAAAAATGTCTCCATAAATCAACCTAATCCATCCTAATCCCAGAATCAGATCAAGGGAAAACCCTGCCAGGAACGTCACTTATGGGCCTTCCCACCCCCGGTGTCGCCCAGCAGACCCTTTGGCTCTGTACCTTCCAGCCACTTGGTGGTGTTGATGGTGAGTATTTTTGGGGCATTTGAAATTAATGTTAGGGGGATGGATTTTCATCAAAGAGCGTCCAACCAGAACGTCCTCTGATTCATAAAACTATATGTATATATATATATACGTGTGTATATATACACACATCTCAGTGGGTCTGGTTGATTTTTTAATATTGAATTTCCTGCGGAGTTATTTACCCATGATGGGCATCGCCGATAAGGATTTATCGCTAACGAACCATCATCAAAAATCCTAGCGGGACCATGTCTACTAGCTAGTCCCAGTGGTATTGTCAGTAGCTCATGTGGGAATGGTTGAAATTGGGAGGGACCAAAACAAGGTTGTGGCCCATGCTTAGCTAAATTGGTTGAGAAACGTAGGTTAATTAGGGTAGATATATTCATAACTTGGCGATGGAGAGAGGGATATATGCATCTTTATATATATATATATATACATGTATATACATACATATACATACATATATATATATATACTCGTCATGCAATTCACATGGACATTACATTTGAAGGCATTTTTGTCGAACTTGTGGGAAAAGGTCCCGACCCTTTTGAGGGTTATGAGCCCAACATCTACGCCGTAAGGGACCGTTGGGTTGGCAATGGAGAGGGCTCACTCCGTGCCGTCGAGGGGTGAGGCATCCTCCAATCCTTTTTGGTCTCAAAGAGTTCGTGATGATGTGACCCTGCAATCTAGGCGACCAACTGACTTACCTATGGGGAGTGATTTTGAGGTTTCTCCAACTGGTGCATTAGATGGTCCCCATCAATCGCTGAGTATGCCAACTGGGAAGGGAAGAGGCGACAGCTTTGCAGAGAGCAAGTTGCGTCAGACGCCTACAGTGGAGTGGTGCAGCGAGATGAGGACTGAAGGAGTGATGCCCAGGGAAGTAACTGGATCTCAAACCATGGGAGCGGTACAAAAGCCTAGTTTGGGGGATGACAACAATGAGAATGTAGATGACCTTCAACGTGCATTGGAGGGTGAGCTTGTAGGCTTTTTGAGAGCCCAAAATTCGAAGCTAATGTCAGAATTAGCGGATCTCAAGAGTCAGCTGCAGAAAGGGTCTTCTGCACCTGCCAACTCTGGAACGGAATCAACGCCGTGGTCAGCTGTGGACGTGAAGTCCGAGGAGAGCTCGAGAGGTGCAAGTCGGGTTGCTCCAGCTGGGCGACCGGGCAGGGATGGTAGCAGAACACCCAGGTCAAAAATCAGAGAGCACGCAGCTAGTCCTGGGAATGATGGATGTGTAGTTAGATTCACTCCGAATGGAACAAGGGTACCAACAGGTCCACCACCAGAAGATCAGCCTGTGTTGCCACCGGTTCCTCCAATTCCACATGTGCAGGTCATGGAATGCACGAGTTTTGTCAGTGGTTTGTATGACACCTGCGAATCAAAGCCTAGCATGAAGCGCAGGGAAACATCGTGGAAACCTCAGGGTGATTCAAGGGATGGAAATGGCCTTTTGTCAGCTAGTGAAGCGAAACAAATCTGGCTTGAGAGAGAGGTTCAATCCTTGCGAACAGCTTTGAACAGGGTTTCAGTTCCTATGGCCTTTCAACAATCAGGGTACTGGAATGGTAGTTTTGAGGGTAGATCTGGACCCCCAGCACGGTCGTCATCTGTGAATGCTGCCCGCGGTGAAGCTGGCATTTCTGTGCAGCCTGGCGGAAGTGGTGATGTATCTCATCAAGGTCGGGCAGGCACTGGCATTCCAGTTGTACCTGATGGAGTTCGGGCTGCATACATCTCAGGTGGTCACTGTGAGCGGGATCGGGCTTTTGTGCAGCATGGTGATGTTTGTCCTCATGATCGGGCTTTTGCAAAGCACGGTGAATTATGTCCTGACGATCGGGCTCTGGCAAAGCACGGTAAGGAATGTCATGACGATCGGGCCTTTGCTAGGCGTGGTGAAGTTTTTCATGAAGGTCGGGCTTTGCATGAGCACGGTGTTCATCATGAAGGACATCGGGCTGAGCATGATCTTGGTGCGGTCCGTGAACGCGATCGGGCTCAGCAGTGGCGTGAAGATCTTCCTGGACCTGGACGCATTGGGTGTTGGGAGGATGATCCATTTGCGAACCTACATGCTTGTGGTCCTGGACGCTCCAAAGCCCTTCCAGGTCATGGTGTGGGGGGAGGTGGATTTGGAGATGGAAGGCAGGGTCGACCATTTACACCCTGGCCTGAAAATATGGGCACCACCATGAACACAAAAGGTGAGCTGCCTGATCTGCCGGCTGATTCCAGCCCTCTCCAATTTGGAGACTGGTTGCACCTGATTGCTCCGATCATGAAAGACATCTCAGGAGCAGCGGGCTGGTGGTGGGAAACAACTATGCGTGAAGCCCGTGGATTTTATGAAGAATGGAAGGTGAGTACTCCACTTCAAAGGATTCAAATAGCTCCAAGGTTGCCAGAAGAACTTAGGGAGCATCAGTTTCAACGCACTGAACAACGTGGCATTCAGATGCTCTTGAAGGCCATACCAGAAGCTGAGCAGCAATCACTGGTCACGGATCGAGCTTTGTCTTCAACTGCAATCCTCTACAAGCTGCTGATCCGATTCCAACCGGGTGGGGCTGGGGAGAAGCAGATTTTGCTTCAGCAACTCACCAACATTCCCAAGACCCCCAATGTCAAGGAGCTTGCAACGGCTTTGAGGAATTGGAGACGGCACTTTGGGAGGGCACAAGAGGTCAATGCTACGCTACCAGATGGGGTGTTGCTCTTGAAAGCACTGGATGGACCAATTCAACAACTTGGAGCACTAGATCCACAAGCTGCATTTCGCCTTGCGCAAAGCCGTATGCAGTTGGGCCTGGATGAGATGCCAACGCAGCAAGCCTTGTGGTCTTACAGCCAATGCCTGTTGGCCGAAGCTGAGACCTTGGTCCTTCTTCAAACCAACTCTTTGACTTTGTCGGCACCACAGACGCCTTTGAAGCTGAAGCAGATGCAGACCGACCCCAAAACACCTACAAGATCTACTACAAGTGACAGCAAGCTCAAGACGAGCCCTACGGCAGACAAGCCGTGCAAATACTTCATCTCAGAGTCGGGCTGCAAGGCGGGCAACTCATGCAAGTGGCTGCACTCTTGGGATGGCGTTGATGACAAGGCGCAGCGGTGCTGGCTATGTGGTGGAAAAGATCACCGAAAGCATGAGTGCAAAGCCCGCACTACTGGCAAAAAGCCGAGTGATCCTGCCGGATCAGGGGGAGGAAATGGCTATGGACGTGGGGGGAGTGGAAATGATGCCTCTACAACGCCAAGTTCCTCAACACCTGGTGGAAAAGCTGGAGCTGCGGCTACAAAAGTGCTGAAGGGCAAGGAGGTTGGGTCAACATCTTCCACAACGACGTCTCCGGCGGAGGTGAAAACTGGTGATGGTGTGGAGGAGATCACAAAAGAGTCAACTGATGGTGGAACAGGAAGTGATCCAAAAGGAACAAAGGCTGATGAGTTGCTACAGGAGGCAACGCAACTTCTGAAGTCATTGCGAGTTCAGCCCAAGATCAACGTCATGCAACTGGCAGGACTGGAACAAGCTGAGAACAACTGGGTGTTGATCGACTCAGGTGCCACGCATGCTCTACGTCCAGCCCATGATCTACAAGAATGGACCAATGCTGAAAGAACCGTGGTGCAACTTGCCAATGGTGAGACGGAAGCCTTTCGTCTCAAGAAAGGCACCAAGGTGTTGCTGGGGCATCCTACACAAACAACTTCAAGGATTGTTCCTATGGGTGGTCTCACAGCATTGGACTTCACATTGCAGTGGTCTGGTGACCGATGTCAATTGCGTGATGATGAGGGCAGGGAGTTTGAGGTTCGAGTTGTTCAAGGCTGCCCTATGATATCTCTTGCGGATGGCCATAGGATTTTGGAGTGGCTTGAGTGGTATCAGGTGCATCAACAACGGAAGCTGGCGATGGTGAGATCTTTGCTGGCTGATGACACCCAAGTAGATCGGCAGCGCTTGGACCTGGAGCTGGCTCTGACCTACAAGCTGCGGCAGCTCTTTCCACATCTTCCTGATGAAGTCATGATGAGAATAGCACCGCATTTGGAAATGGTCAAGACAGAGAACTTTGAGTCCAACTTGCCATGGAACCGGCACAAACGCCGACGACTACGCCAAGCCAAGCATGTGATCCTCCATTTGTTCTCTGGCCCGGATCACAACTACTGGGATCAGAGATGTGCCAATGCCAACACGGAGGTGCTCTGCATTGATACCACATGCTCTACACCAGCCAATCTCCATGATCGGAATGTGTTTGGCTACCTGCTCACACTTTGTGCAAGTGGGCGTGTCAGGGCAATTTTGGGTGGTCCGCCTTGCAGGACGGTGTCAGCTTTGCGGTATCAAAATGATGGTGGCCCTGGAGTGCTGCGGACAGAGGAGCACCCATATGGACTCCCAACTTTGAGTCCTGCAGATGCGGAGCTGGTGATTGCCGACTCAGTCCTGATGTTTCGTTTTTGGTCTTTGCTCATGGTCGCTGAGGAGATGCGTGAGGAAACAGAACCTCCGACACAGTTCTTCATGGAGCAGCCTGAAGACCCACAGCGATATCGCTCAGAAGAGGACGTGCAACAACATGGGTATTTCTCAGTTTTCCGCACTGCAGAATGGAAGGCCTTGGCGGAGAAGTACAACTTGGTGCAGTACCATTTTGATCAACATCCGTTGGGGCACCCAAAAAGGAAGCCTACATGTTTGGCCACAAATGTACAAGAAGTTCGGCACCTTGATGGAGTGCGAGGCGCCCCCAACAATGAGGCAGAGGCTGGAGCTCAATTTCGAGCCATGACCGTTGATCAAAGATGTGAAGTTTCAAGAACATGGTCCCAATGGGCACTTGGGCTGAAGAATGCGATTTCATTGGCCGTGAGCCAGCGGGTTCAGTGGCTTGACAGGCATCCTGATCTACCTCAACAACCAGCCGTCAGGACCCTGGGCTCTGCAGCTCTCGAGTCATGGAAAACGCACTACCTCCACGACCATATGCCCTCTCGCAGAGATTGCCAGCACTGTGTCAGAGCACAGGCACGTGCACGCCCACATCGGCGAGTTCAACATCCGGAAGCGTTCACTTTGTCGGTGGACTTGAGCGGCAAGTTCACGCCGGGCATCAACCAGGAACAGAAGCAGTGCAAGTACTTGCTTGTGGGGGTTTACACTTTCCCCATCACCAAGGATGGTGTGCCGCTGGCTTCTCCGGATGGTGTTGAACCTCAAGATCAACCGCTTCCTGGTTTGGATGAGCTCGAAGCTGAAGATGGAGCTGAAGAAGGGCAAGATCTACTGCAAGAGCAAGAGGATGACAATGTGGAGGTGGAGGGTCAAAGTGAAGATGAGGACCGAAAGGCCGAGAAAACGGCACATGGCTGCTTGCTGGCCTGGCAGAAGCTTGTGGAGGAGTCCATGAACGTGACCGTGAAGAACATCACCTTTGTGGAGACCATCGAAAGTCGTAACTCCCAGCATGTTCTGCCGGCCATTGCCAAGATCTACAGCCGACTGCGACAACTTGGTCTTCCAGTGATGCGGTTGCATTCTGACAGGGCCAGAGAATTTCTTGCAGCTCCTTTGCGACGATGGGCGCAAAACAGAGACATTGTCCTCACAAAGACGGCAGGGGATGACTACAAAGCCAATGGGCGCTGTGAAGCAGAACTTGGTGTCACCAAGCGAGCAATTCGCACTGTGATCTCTGCTGGCAGGTTCAACATCAACTTGTGGCCGCTTGTGGCAAGACATGTTGGAGAACGTCGTCTCCGTGCACAACTGCGCTCTTGTGGCTACCCTGTCGGTGACTTGCTGAAGTTTGGAACTCAGGCATTTGCTCTGCGAAAATGGTGGCAGGATAACCATGAGGAGTGGGGCGAGACCCGACAGCCAGTTCTGGTGCTTGGACCAGATGCCTGCAGTACGCTGACTTCCACAAACTATTTTGTGCAGTCCATCGACACGGGCAAATACTTCTTCACGGCCGATGTCATCACCCCTGACTTTGAGGCGACGGAGACGGCAGTTCTTGGAGAACAACAAGTTCATGAAGGTGCTGCTCCGCGACCACTTGGGGCTGACAATGCCATCTACTTACCTGAAAGAGATGAAGTTTCTCGCCCTGCTGGCATGGATCTTCAGCCAGCACGACGCCTGCGGGGAAAAACCAAACCCGCCATGCTGCATCGATTGATGCGGGCACCAATCGAGGGGGAGGATGATCCTTTTGAACCTCTTGGCCGTGTGAATGCACCATCGTGGGAACGAGACAGCGATGATAGCTGGACCTTGGAAACAACTCCATCACCTGACTCATCTTTGGACGGATCTGGAGGTGGGGAAGAGGAGGAGGCGCCTAATAGTCAGTGCGGTGGCTCATGCCTGACAGCCTCACAGGAATATGAAAGTTTTCTACAAAAGGTGCAACACAACTTGCACATGTTGGTGATGGATGAGATGGTCCATATCGATGGCACAGCCGATGAACAGGCGTGGTGCATGCCAGTCTTGAAGGAGATGCTGGTGCAAAAGGCGGAGGTTGAAGAAGAGCTGATCATGATCAATAGAGGGAAAAAGGAAGCTCTGGTGAATGAAAACGAATTTTTGGTAACCAGAACTGTCTCCAACAAAGAGGTCTGGGAGAATATCAAAAATTGGGAGCCATCAGTGAGAGCTGAGTATGAGCAGCTGGTGAACCAAAAGCAGGCGGTGAAGCAGGTGACGAAGTCTCAACTGCGACAACTTGCCCAAGAAAAACAACTCCCAATTGAGCTTCTTCCAGCCAAAATGGTCCACACTCGAAAGGCCAACACCGGCGCTTACAGATCTCGTGCGGTGGTCTGCGGGAACTATCAAGAAGTTGGCACAGGAGATCGATACGCCGGAGGCGCTGATGGATGCCAAGTCAGGGCCTTGATCAGAACCGCGGCTTTGCGGGGATGGTGCCTTGCAGGCAGTGACATCAGGGTAGCGTTTTTGAACGCTCCAAAACGTGATACCACCAAGATCACGGCCATGGAGGTACCAACCATCTTCAAACACCTTGGGTTGGCTGATGCAGAAGATGTGTGGATCATTGAAAAAGCCCTCTACGGGTTGGTCTCTTCGCCAAGGGACTGGGGCATCCATCGTGATGAGGTGTTGCCCACTTTGCGCTGGCACCGGAAGATTGGAGATGTGGTTCTTGAAGGACGTTTTGTCCACTCCAAGGATGAGAACTTGTGGCGCCTGGTGGAGGTCAACAAGGAGACGGGCACTGAAAACTGGGCAGGTTTGATGTCAGTGTATGTTGATGACATCCTGGTGTCTGGCGAACCACAAACAGTGAAGCTGGCTATGGAAGCGATCCAGAACACATGGGCGCTGTCGGAGGTGGAATGGGCATCTGACAAACCCTTGCGCTACTGCGGCTTCGAGATCAGCATGGGTGCCGCTGGAGATGGTTTCTATGTGTCCCAAGGCATGTATGAACAAGAGCTGATGACAAGATGGGACATCAAGGAATCATTGCAGTACCCTGCGTTCAAGGTCACGGAGGAGGATGAGCAGTTTGTGGGGGAGATTGACCCGAACGATGTTCGCACTGCCCAGATGATGACTGGCGCGCTCCTGTGGCTTTCAACCAGAACCAGACCAGATTTGGCCTTTGGAGTTTCTGCAATGAGCAGGCTGACAACGAAGAATCCAAAGAAGGCGGTGGAGATTGGGTACATCTTGCTCAAGTACCTTTATGGAAATCCTGGTGGGATGCACTATCCACAAACAATTCCTGGAGGTGATTGGGGCCGCCGAGATCAATTGAAAGCGAGACGGCATCAGAAGATGCTGGAGGTCTTTTCGGACATCTCATATGCTGCGGGAGCCGACCGCAAAAGCATCCAAGGCTTGGTGGTGTACTATGCTGGAGTTCCTATAGCATGGCAGTGTGGGGTTCAACCTTTTGTGGCGCACTCAACTGCGGAGGCGGAGCTCATCGCATATTGCGAGTCCTTGGTGGTGGGAAGGGCGACCGAAGCACTTTTGGCTTCCATCTGGCAACAATGGGATTTTGAGAAGGTCATCTATGGTGACAATGCCGCAGCAATCAACTTGGCCCACGGTGTCACTACAGCATCGTGGCGCACGCGGCATCTTCGAATCCGAGCCAGTGTGCTGAAAGAAGCCTTGGATGAGACGAGTCGCAACCGTGGTGGAGGTTGGAAGTTGCTGCACCTCAAGGGCACTGAGCTTGTCGCTGATGGGTGCACCAAACCTCTTCAAGGTCAAGCTTTTACGCAGTTTGTTGATGATCTTGGTTTGCGAAGAACGAGAAGAGAGCATCAACGTGCCCGTGAAGACCAACCCACTGCTGGTGGAGAGCATCATGGTGCAGCAATGCGTGCTATGATGGTTGGTGGGGTGCTGCTTTCAACAGCGGAAGCTCACAAAGCCGAGGATGACGAGGTCTTCGATCGGATCTGGACAGCTGGCATCTTGCTCATGGTTTTGGGAGCGATCTATGCAGGTCAGCTTGTCTTTGGAGCTGTGAGGTGCTGTCTGAGAAGGATGCAAGGATCAAATGAAACGCCAACTACAAGAAGTAGAAATCGACAAGATGGTTTGGAAGAAGAAACATGGATGTCAGAGAATGATGATGAGCCTACTTCACTGAGGGTGTCTTCACGATCGGGCTCTAAGCATGCAAGTGCTGGAAAAAGGGGAACTACGTCAATGACGAGATCTATGCCCGTGGGTGCATGTTCCTCTATGAGCCTGAAGTCATCTTCACGGTCGGGCTTGAGCAATGGTGAAAAAGGGGCCTCATTGTCTCAAAGTGCTTCTATGAGTCAGACGACGTCTTCACGGTCGGGCTCTAGCACTGCGAATGGTGGGTCTTCTTCATGCAGTATAAAGAGACAATCGGGCACTGGTGCATTGCGATCAGCGGGAGAGCCTGCTGCTGCGCCTTCAAGCCTTGCAGCTGCTGATGAGAGCAATTTTGGGGCTCTCGGTGTTGGTAGCGTAGACGAGGTAGATGGTGTAGACGATTTAAAGGGGAGGTCCAAAGGATCAAATGCCATGAACCCCTGGAATCGTTTTCAGAATGCACATAGAGGGATGGGTTTGACTTCAACGGTTCTTTCCAGGATGTATCAAGGCCGGAAGTCCAAAGAAACCTAACCTTTTTTGGTGTCACAATGCCTTGGGCCAACAAGCACATTTTGTGCTGAACTTTTGGAAACCTCCGTTTGCCGACCGGCAAAGGGGGAGCTCGTCATGCAATTCACATGGACATTACATTTGAAGGCATTTTTGTCGAACTTGTGGGAAAAGGTCCCGACCCTTTTGAGTATATATATATTCATAGCTTATGGGTTTATAAACCATCGTTACACCTTGGCCAGCATGGCCTCCAGCCTGGGTCGTAAAAACGCGATTGCGACGTTTCACTACCACGTTGCGCAACAAGGCGAGGATGTGGGCTGCGCTGATCTGCTGAGATCTGGGGACTTCTTGTTCCAACATGTCTATGTGGCACCTTGGAGCGATCACATTTTGCTGGAGGAAACGGCTCCAGATATCCCTGGAATCCATTCGAGTTGCTGGTTGCTGAAGAATGACACATAACTTTTGGATTTGTGAAAGTGTAGGGTTTATTCGAATGGCAATTGTGGTGGGGAACATGAATTTCTCAACCATGAAATTTAGGTGGTATCCTATTTTCAGTCAAAACTGTGCTTGTATGATAACGATGATGTATGATGTACATGCAGCATTTTCTTTTACTCTTAAACGGGCTTTCTCTCCGTTAGGCACTTCCAGTTTAGGCGCCTGAAATTCACAGCAACTCAGTACCTCTAAGTGATGCCGGGTCCGAGATCGCCCAGTGGCAGTTGCAGCTGCCTGGATAAGATTCGAGGAATGGTTGGCAGATGAATTTAGAGCCATTAAGAGAGTTGATTTCACGTCTTCATAATTTGAAGTGTGATGTTCTTACGAAAGAAACTGGTGCTTCCTTATTTAACACACCACAAATAGCATCAAATAACTATATACATTTTTATATTTTTTTAAATATAATTTCCTCTTCATCCTGGGTTTTTCCTGATTTTTCTCCCTTTTTTTTCATCACTTTTCACGAAACCCTCCAGGCTTCGGTGGGTCTGGTGGAGGGCGTGGACGTGGGTCTGGGCCTCTTCGTTTGCGCCTTCCTCGCCGCGGGCAGTGTCCTGGGGGAGTACACCGGGGTGCTGTCGCGGCGGCGGACGGAGGAGGATGGCGTCTATGGCTACGGGTTGCCAGTTGTGGAACCTGACCTGGTGATCAATGCCAAGGAGGGCCTGGAGATTTGGGAGGTTGAGATATGGCAGTGTGTCAAAACCTTGTACCACTGTAGTTCACATCAAAATAGCTGGGATTTATGGATGTTCATCCCACTAAAAATGGTATTAATAGGTATTGATCCATACCCAGATGTTGATCAACAGTTGATAGCTCTAGACTTGTTGGGAAAATTGAAGGCATGATAATAAGGATATGGAATGACTCATTGGATGTTTGAAGAATGGTTCACCGAGATGATGTCACATTGCTTTCGGGGATTTTTTTTGGCGTACCGGGCGTACCGTGCAGTCTGATAGGATGTTTGGACCCTAACCCAAAAACTCAAGAGTCTTGGCTGTTGACAGACTCCATTGGAAGAGGAGATGCAGTCTGAAATTTGCGGTTCGGAATTATCTGCCCTAAAGTTGCTGGTTTGGAAGTCATTTCCCCATATTTTCCCTACAACAAAGAGTCAAAATGAGCATCCAATGGGTTTTACCCATCTGGCACGATGTGGGAGGAGTTTGGGAACCTTCTCAGGCTAATCAACCACAGTGATGATGCCTTCAATGCTGAGCTGCTTGGAGAAGCTGCATTTTGCAGTTTTCCAGCCCATTTTCCAGCGATTTCTAGGCATCATGAAGAAATGGGCAATAATTGCTAACCCCCTGCAGGATGGGGCCCCCCAGTTATAAGTTGGTTTATAAACCATGAAATAATCCCCATTAACTATAGTTATATCTACCATAAACCATTGTTAAGCCACTTATAAACCAACTGAACGCTATCTTGGGGGCCCCATCCTGTGGTTGATGAGTCTGATGGGGGGATCATCATTTCCAAAAAAATCTCGCAGATCATCCAGTGGGGCATCCCGTTAGGGGCACACCGTGCGTAGAAAGGACGGGATTTTGGGGGGATTTTGGGGGATTTTGAAGCTCGAATGTCATGAAACTAGGAGAGTATATTGAAATATATTGAACTCATATTTCTGTATAAATTAAATGTGGGGAAATCAGGCGACATGAAAAAACCTTTGGCGCGACTTTCACCGTCAGTGTGCTGTTGGGGGCTTACGCTTACCCCAACAGCAACTGGATTTTCTGATGTTCCATTGATGTTCAACTTGTCGCAGCAGACAGGTGAGAATCCAAATGCAAGCCGCTTGTGGTTTATTGTAGATGTATGTAGGAGGGAGCACAAGAGAAAGATGGATTATATTACATTTAGATTTGGAGTAGACTAGTTTCGACAAGATATGACAAGATAAGATAAAATCAGATTTGATAGATACATTCTTCATACATACTTTTAGATACATATAAAATGAGAATCCAACATGGACATAGTTATGACATTCTGGGGATCTTATATTTGGGACAAAGCAGCACATGTATACAAATACTGGTTGGTGGTCGGTGGTTTGGAACATTTTTGATTTTCCATTTCATATATGGGACGTCATCCTTCCCATTGACGAACTCATATTTTTCAAGATGGTTATTGCACCACCAACCAGAATATCATAGAATATCCATCATAACTATGGAAAATCATCATTTTTTTATAGGTAAACCATCTATTTCTATGGGCCATTTGTACCATGGTTATTTTGAAATTACCAGAGGGTAGATGCTGTTAACATACCAGAAAAAAATAAATTAGAATTTTACCATCATATAATTGGGTTACTATTGGCTTAACCAACATTAACCAACATAAAATCCAAGCACGTTTAAAACAATCCATCGTTAAATGCCAACATTTTCATCAACCAGTTATCCATCATAACGAACTGGAAAATCACCATTTTTTATGGTTAAATCAACGAACTAAATGCCAACATTTTTGGGCAGCTGCCCAGCAGCAGCCCAGTCCAGTCCCAGGTTGATGACGGTCCAGCACGAGGGCCTGCTCCACGTGGTCTGCCGCGTGCTGCGCGATGTAATGCCTGGGGAGCAGGCGTTGCCGGAGAAGACATCAGCCTGGGGTGGCTGTTGGTGGCTGTTGGTGGTTACCCTGTGGTAAACATAGAAAAAACGATGGAAAATCATTATTTTTATCCAATTTCAATGGGTAAATCAACTGTAACTATCTGTAACTAACTATATCAACTATGGAAAATCGCCATGCTATTACTGGGTAAATCAACCATAAATTGCCATTCTTAATGGAAAATCACCATGCTATTATCCATGTTGAATGATTTTAATGGGTAAAACAACTGTAAATAACGTTTACATAACGACTGGAAAATCACCATGCTATTACTGGGTAAATCAACTATTTCTATGGCCATTTTCAATAGCAAACAGTCACAACTTACCAGAGGGTAAGATTCGCCATTTATAAAGCCAAACATTATTCGTGTTCCGTGATTGTGAAGGAGGTGGGGCTTTTTATATATATATATATATTATATAATATATATATATATATTTGTGCTGAGTATGGAATATGGCGATATGAATTGGCAGGTGATCTGGCTAAGACTTTGTCACTGGGTTTGCCAAGTCTTGAGGGGGTCTCCAATAATCCAAGTAGAAAATGTGTCGTAGGTCGGGCCTTGATCAATGCCACTGGCTGAACGGGGCTGCTATACAATACTATGTATGTATATGTGCTACAGAAATATATGCCACCAGATAACCAGTCTAGATCCCAACCCTTTCTGGACAAACCCAGTGTTTACTCAGTTGTCTGCCATTCTTACTCCGCTATACATGATTATACATGTACATCCCAATAATATCCCAATTTTTGCTGTCAAAATGTATCAAATGGCCATGGACATCCCCATTTTCTGGGTGCAAAAAATGGTGCCACCATGGCAGGTGCTGATCCATTACGGTCACCGCTACTGGCTCCCGGAGAGCCGACGACACGTGCGGCTGCCAACACAAGCTGCGGAAGGCCGAACAGGGCCGCGTGGCCAGGGCTACCAGGGCTACCAGGGCTGAAGGTCTGCCAGCGCGACCGATGCGATGCACCAGAAATGGTCATTCCATTCATTCCATAGGAAAAATCAATAGCTGCAGATTCGTTTGAGTCGCAGAATGGCCGAACAGGGCCTAAATCCACAAAAGGAAGATTGTCCTCTCCATCTCCAGTTGCCTCCAAAGAATAGGTAGCAGATCCTGGACAATTACGTTCAGGTCATCTACCCCGTATGTGATCCCAAAATTAATATTTCCAAGGCTAAATCCGGTGTTTCTACAGTGCAGGGATATTTGGGGTTTCTACAGTGCAGGGATATTTGCAGTAGATGTTAGAGGAAAATCATTGCGTCGCATAATTTCCAAACATCAAGGAAGTGATTAACAACGTTGCGGCAACCGGACGTGCACGGAATGAATGCGTGAAAATGAAATAAGACTAAACTATCCGATATCTGGTGGTTATAAGGGGGCTATAAAGAGCTATGATTCCCTATTAAATGGGGAGCTTTCCTAGCCAAATGAGAGACTATCGAATTGAGGTTCGCAAGCCAGAGCAGGAGATAACAATCTGTCAGCATCAGCCATCATGGAAACTCCAATTTTCACGCAGTCGTTCTTGGAAGCCAGTGGTAGATCTTAATCGTCGCAGCACAACACCAGCCCCTTAGTGCTGAAACTGTGGGGTGAATGGTGCTCTGACGCAAAAAAAACATGGAAAAAAACTCTTCGGCTTTTTGGTGTTTCCAGTTCCGAATGGCATGTGGCGCCTGGTGTACCAACATTCTTGGCCGGGGGTGGTTGAAAAAAGGGGCAGTTCAGCAGGAAATTTTGACTTTGGGGGTAGCCCACCCTGATTAAAAAATCTTTATTTAGCAATCCGGGGTTGACAATTAATGAATGACATTGAGAGTAGAATATGCTCTTGCAGATCTCCGCGGCCCTGAACTACATATACCAGATTTTTGACCATAATTCAAAGTGGCTGGTGGTTTCAAAGTATATACTATAATACCTACCTGTGATCATGGTCCCAATTGATGGGCATTGACGGGCATATTTTGATAATTTACCGACGGGGTTGCTGAAACGACCAACCATTCATCAGAACTCAATCGATTTCGCCCATGCTCATGACTAAATCTTTTCCGCTAGCGCATTCGGCTCAAGACTCACCATTTTCCAGCTCTCGTGCCATTTTCAGGACCAAACGTCAATCCAAAGGACAAACCAATGGCCCTCTCAGACCACGGGATGAAGCAGCAGCTTGACGATGCCTTGTCAACCATCGAAGATGTTCTTGGCAATTTGAGGCCTTTTTTGATGGGAAAAACTTCCAATCCACCCCCTTTTTTGGGCAGAGGTTTTAACCCGTTGTGGATGCAATGGGGTACACATCCACTTTTAGACTCCCGTGGTCCCAGATGTAGACCTTGTGGCCCAAATGACTAGGTCTTTGTCGGGAGTGTAAACTTTAAACCTCAAGAGAATTGGTGGGTACCCTCTGGTAAACTAACATAACTATCATAGTTTAATGGGTAAATCCACTATAAATGGCAATTTTCAATAGCTATGTTAGTTTACCAGAGGGTATCTTTATTGGGTTTCCCAATGTGTCCCAGAGTTCATGCTTGTGCTAGTGACTGCTAGTGGGATGGTGGTTTCCATGGGCAGACCACCAGGTCTCAGCAAAATTTGTGGCAAAGAAGGGCCGGAAACCGGAATGATATGCACTAGATTCATGTATTTTATAATTATGTAATATCCATATACGTACATATGTTTATTGATCTATCCCAGTGAAAATCCCAATGCAACTGGCACCACTAGGGTTAGGTAGGGGTACCTAGGGTTCTTATCCAGTTCTTCATCTGAGTCTGATAGATCCAAAATATTCCAAAATGATCCAAATTTTCTTGCGACACGGCGACAGGCGTTTGCAGACCACTCAGAATTGCGCAACTTGGTGTGCAGCCGGTGAGACGGGTAGTAACAGGAGCCTCCCCAATTCATCTTAGCATAGTGTGGCTTGGTGAGTTTGATTGAATTCATATAGTTGAGCCGGTGACTTACCAATATTGATAACCTGTGAAGATGCTGACCGAAGAATGAGAAGCCTGCAAAGCTTCAAAATTTGCCTCAAACATCACGTTAACCGCAGCCAATAGAAGTTAGGCCGTAAGGCCTAGTGCATGTTCCCTTGCCGAGCAATCTAAAGCTTGACTCACCTGCCTGGAAGTAAAATGGACACCCGCACGAAAAAGTTTGGAACATCAACGGAAACTCCAAGTAGTCTTCCAGACAGGGCTTGCTGTTGTTTGCTTTCGGCAGACCTGGAGAACGGGGATGTCAGGCTTTCGGGTGGATCATTTCTTTGTAGCCGCCGGAGGCCCCACATGAGTCACAGGAATGAGATATAGATTGTTTTTTAGCAAGAAGAAACACATTCTTGGATTGAAGGAAGTGTTTCCAGGATGGTGTGGATGATTCCCCCCCCCCACATTTTCAAAAATTTTCAACATCTTTCAACTTTTCTATCCGTTCAACTCCACTTTGGGGGCTGCAGCATGTCATAGCATGTCATAGCTATGGCTGTTGCCCATTGGAACAGCCCAGGATGGTAAAGTGGACCTGGAGGATCCTCACAATATCGCGCAGGTCATCCAAGGTGCCGCAAAAACGACCGTTGTGGACTGGTCGTTTTTTCACTGCTGAATGACGACGGATGTTTTAACATGTTCTCCGCAACCTTACCATCTGGTTATTTAACATAGCCATGGAAAATCACCATTTATAGTGGATTTTCCCATGAAAAATGGTGATTTTCCATAGTTATGTTAGTTTACCAGAGGGTAACGTTCGCCCAGACTCATCATTGGGACATAACAGAGACAAAGAACTGTGTTGCTGGGAAGTTGCGAATCCTTGCGCAAGGCCAAGGGGGAAAATTAGGCCACGGTGAGATACCTTGAAACTACTTTGAATACATTTATCTTAATGAGGAAACAATATCACCTGATCATCATGAGGGATCAAAATCCGCCACCCCCTATGACCAAAATGCTGAACGGGCTAACAACACGCCACCCTCTATGGCCAATATGTTGAATCGGGTAGTGACATCAACATTATCTTCATGAGGGATCAAAATTCGCCACCTCCTCAGAACAATATGTTGGTTGGGGAAATAACATCAACTTTATCTTTATGAGGGATCAAAATTAGCCACCCCCTCTGAACAATATGTTGATTGCGGGACATCAACTCCGGGCAAACGTCCAGGTTGCAGCGAACATGTTTTTTTTAATATACTGGTTGGTGCTTTGGAACATTGCTTTTATGACTTTCCATATGTTGGGATGAATAATCATCCCAACTGACGAACTCATATTTTTCAGAGGGGTAGGTATACCACCAACCATTATATGTTATAAATGATTTGTAGTCCAGGTTATAAGGGGATCATATTTTTATCTGACTCGAAATGATACAAGTTGATATAACCCAGGTGTTAAGCCTGGAATGAAGTCTTGGCGCGTTGAAGCGTTGGCATTATGGCAGCGAACACATCTTCATGTCATGTGGTAAACCCAATCGGAAACCACAGCCATCCACACCCCATTTAATTAGTCAACTTTGCGATTTGGGGGCTCTTGCAAAACATAATTGCTGAAGAAGGTGTTTACTATTGGGCGTATCACATTTTTTACGGGCAGCATGAGCATAAATACATATAAATACCACAACTTGCCCCTTTTTTTGCAGCACTTTCCACCTCAAATTCTTTCCACGTGTCGAAAATGGTGATTTTTTTGTCGGCTGTTTCCAACTCTGTAAACCATCCCTTGGGATGATCAAGTGTTGATTCAATTCTGTGCAGCTCAGATTTGTCAGCACAGGTGCGATGTTCATTGTGTTGGCCATGTGGCTGATCTTCGCCAACAATTCCAAGGAGCGGACTTCGCGAGTTCCCCGGGATGTGTGTAGGGTCGCTGCCTGGAGATCACGGATGTATAATTTCCCCGTTGTAGAAATAATTTCTTTAACAGCTAAGTAATGTTGAGTAATGTTAAGTAATGTTAAGTAAGTCCATGGCTCATCTAAGTAACATTAACTAAGTAGCTGCGTTCCAAGTTGACGAATCATCGCAGTAGTTCCCTTAAGCTTCCCAGGCACTTTCCGTACAACTTCGCTGGGCTTAAGTCCTTTTATTTTGGGCGATAAACTCCTCATTCAGGCTGCTAAATTGTAAAATCCGGATTTTATGTAAAAGTAAGTTTATTTTTTTTGATGGTTCAAGTCGCATTTGTTGGATTGGTTTAGTTTAATTTTTTTTTGTACTTCTTAGTTCAATCGATCCTTTTTTCGGTGGTTCAATCCTCATTTTTAATTTTCTTTATCTGGTTGGTTTCAAACATTTTTTATTTTCCACTTCATTTTTCTGGGATGTCATCCTTCCCATTGACTTTAACTCCATCATTTTTCAAGATGGGCACATTGCACCAACCAGATACCAACCAGCTTAGGCATGGAAATTTCCAAAATCCCCGGAGGTGGCGGTGGCTCAACGCGCCCCACTGGAGCAACGTCACGCAGTCTGCGCCACCATCAGCACGGCCGTGGCTCTCTTCTCGGGCTTCTTCAACATCCTGACGCCTGGCTTGGATGTGGGAAGTCCCTGAACTCAACGGAGGTTTTATAGCGGAAATCATGTGTCACTAGTGATGAGTAGTGATAAATGGTGATTAGGGATTTACCCTTTGGTTATTTAACGTAGCTATGGAAGCCATGGCCTTTTTGGAAACAGATGATAAACATGATGAGGTACCTCTTAAACATGGTTAATTTCTAGTTTGCTACGTTACATAACCAGAGGCCTAACTTGGTTGAACGACATACTGTTGGGTCTATGGCGAACCAACTAAAGATAAGCCATGGTTAATGGATGTTAATGGGCTTTATCAAGGAACTTAGAAACTAATATTGTTTATTAACCATATATTAACCATATATTAACCATATATTAACCATGTCAAGGAACACTAGACTTTCTGTTGGCTTTG
Source organism: Cladocopium goreaui (assembly GCA_947184155.2). Taxonomy (NCBI): domain Eukaryota; class Dinophyceae; order Suessiales; family Symbiodiniaceae; genus Cladocopium; species Cladocopium goreaui. The sequence continues at coordinate 393,793 of CAMXCT020004190.1, read as the reverse complement.
GACAAACGATGATAACAGATCTTAATGGCTGGGGTCTCAACCATCCTAGATTTTGGGATGGGTCTCCACCTGGATCAGGTGGAAAGACATAGTTTTTACTAAATCTTTCGACAGGAAATTAGGGAGAAGGTGGTTAGGAAGGGCATTGGGCATTAATCTTATAAATCGTATAAAATCTTGCAGAATTATTGATAATTTTTCAACTTATGAGAAATATTAGTGGATCATCATGGAATTCAATGTGAAAGGCGTGTTTTTTAGGGGAGGAAGCAAGGCTGATGAGGAAACGACCAACATCGATGGGATTTTGAGAAAAGACGCGTGGGGATTTTCCGCAAGAACTTTCCGTTGACATTGGCAAATTGGAGGGGCTAAGGAGGCAAGGATATTCAAAGTTCCCTGAAATCCCTAGTGATCCCTACTGATCCAGGGGAGCTGAGCCCCAGCATGTCACGGCGAAATCCACCATGGATGTAAGCACTGAAAATAGGGGATGCGACATGATAAAAACCCCCAACTTTTTGGGGATTTCATGAGTCAAGACCAAGACTTCGAAACTTGATGAAACTTTGCTATTTATCATATCATCATTACACACACATGTCACATACATACATAATAGTTCCATTTGCAGAGGATTTTCTCTCAGTCGCGAAAATATGCGAAAATGCGAAAGCTCAGGCAACTGACGGCGATCGATGACTTTGATCTTCCGGGGCGTGAGAACAACTTCAGCCTCAACTTGTCACGACCTGTTGACGCTGGGTGAGATGCATGGTCGTGCCCCGGTAATATCTGTCGGTATCTACCGCTGTTGCACATATAAATATGTATAAATAAATAAATAAACACACACACACACACACATATATATATATATATATTTGCAAATTTGTATATATATATATATGTGTGTGTGTGTGTATGTGCGTGTTTGCCATGGTTAAGACTTGGGTAAATCGCCCATATTGAGGGATGGCCATCAATCTATTATTCAATTAAGTAATTCGTAGCGATTTATATACCAAGGAGATCCAAGGAACAGGATTCATATATGATGCAAAGACCGTTTTTGGACCATGGCGCATACTGTATAGAATATGTATGCATACATGTATTCAGATGTATTCAGTGGTCTGTGTAGATAAGTCTGTTTGACGTTATTCATGCGACTATGCGCATAATATATCTATCTATCTATCTATCTATCTATCTATATATATATATTTACAATGAATGCTTATAAAGATCGGAGAGGTGGTGCATGCACACACACATATACATATACATGTATATATTTTTGTACATGCATGTTCTACACACACACACAGACGCACACACACACACACACACACCTACCGCACGTATACATGTGTATGTATATATACTGTTTTTTTTTTGATGCACGCTTGCACCCAGTCAGTCCATCTCTTCCCATCGCCCAGGAATGGATCGCCACCTGTCCCATCATGCAGTTGAAGTTGGTGGTCTTGGCCGGAGCCCGTGTTCCCAGCTACCGTCGCTTCATGATGCCGCTGCTGTCGGTGGCCGTGCTGCTATGTGGTACCGCCTCCATGTTCACGGGAGATGCGCTGCGCTTCGGGTGGTATGGCTTCGGCCTCTGTTGCTTGACCTGGGGATATGTGGGGATTAAAAAAAAATAGATGGTGCAAACCCAAATGGCAATTCTTCCAAGTATGATTCAGAACTGCAGGTTAACTAAACCATACTAAACCAATCTGGACTTGGCGATGCTTGGCTCCTGTGGCTATGCTGAAGGTCCCCTGGGTCCCCTGGGTTGACGTTCGCGCAACGAGGTCTGGCCAGCATCATGTTCTACCACAACATCCTCCAGATCTCTGAGAACAGTGAGGGTGAGGTGGCCGCCCCGGGGGCCGAGCAGCGTTGCACAAAGTGTGACTTTCCACTATAATGGAATACAATAATATATCTACAATATGGTATGTTGCAACAATACAATTATTTATTAGTATACCATAAACAATATATTGTAGATAATTATTTAGTTTCCAATTGTAGTACATTGCACACGGTATGGAATACAAATGAATACAATAATATATCTACAATAATTCACGTGGATATCTACAATAATAATCCATTACATAGTATATATCTACAATAATTCACGTGGTACGGAATTTGAACTACACTTCGTTATAATTATTGTAGCTTCATATAGCTTCGCAATATTTCACGAATCTTGCCAGTTTCCAACTTTCCAAATTTGCCCTTCCAAAGGCTTTTCCAAAGGCTCCACAGTGTGGAAATTTCCCAGACATCTCCAGGAGAACGCCTTCCAAGGAGCTTCCGACTTCCGGAAGCTTTCGCTCCTCTTGCGCCTCGGTCATCGGATGGAGCGGCTTGATGGATTCCCTTTCTCACATCTTTCTTCAGATGTGTCATAATTATATGGGTCATATAGTAATTATATATAAAATTATATATAAAATTATATATAAAATTATAATATATATATATACATGTGTGCGTGTGTTTTTTGGAGACCCATTTAATTTGACCATTCCTATATACTATGCAGAAGTTAAATGAAATGGGCGTAGCACACACGCACACACACACACACACGTGCACGTATACAGCAATATTTATAGTCATTCAGCCATTATTCTGTCCATGATGCATACCGCGTTTATCACTTGCAGGACCATCCGCAAGCCACACCGTTCCCTTTTCCGCCTTGAGGATTATCACCTGGATTCCTTTCCCCGTGTGGTTCAGCTTGAGTATCGAGGGCTTCGGCGTCATCACCGACTACCTCATCATCGAAATGGGTCCCCTGATTGGGAAGGGTGGCTATGAATGGTGCCAAGAATTGAACAGTCCGGGGGGTTATATTAAACCAGGGTTGGCATTATCCACGTTTGATTTTTGTTTCTTTTCCCAGCTTTCAGTTTTTAGTTGGCTCTTTGCGTGAGGACTCACGTTACCTTGCACATCGTCATTTTTTTCTGGGTGAAATCCAGGTATCAAATGAAACAAAGCTGACGAGACTGAGGAGACAAGACTGAGGGGAGTGAGAACCGAATTCTGTCGGAAATATGCCAGCTTGAAGTGTAATGTTCTCTTCATTTACTCTGGCTAGGCCGCCAAATCCACAGATGGTTGCATTCCAAAGCTAGCTAGGTCAAATATTTATGAAGTGCATGTCGTCATGGTCAACATTGATTGACCCCAAGGTACTGGCTGAAAGGGCTTGTAAGGCCTTAGTTTCAGGGAACATCCCCACAAAATCACAAATTCTTGTCTTGGCACTTGTGCCCTATCTCCAGTTCAGGGTCTTGAAATAATTGAGTTGAGATACCAAGTCCTGGAGGTTTTGGTGATCATTTGGTGTGATTCAGTGATTCCCAAAATTTTCCATTTCGAGTAATCAAAAAAAGGGACCTGCGACTCTCAGGTTGGGTGGTCCTGAACATCGTCTCCAAGTGCCTTGATGTGGCCGAAAAGAGTGTGCGGGGTGCTGCACCACGTCGTCAAACCAAGGCATGGCAATATTCAATATAATCCCATCAGCCTTAACATATCCATACATATCATATGGGACCCCCCTAAGACGAATAGATCCACTTTTCTTGGGGGGTTCGATGCTGCTTTTCTTCATGGGATTTTTGGATCTCCATCCTGGTCGTTGTTCATGGGAAATATTGGGAGCTCATTCCTATCGCCTATGCATGGGTGTTGGTTGTATCAAGTTGTATCCGTCATGTCTCCTGACCCGAGAGCCTAAAAACAGTTCATCTTACTGGGATAAATCTAGGGCTGGAACTCATTGGACAATGCCATCCTGAGCGCCCCGTAAGTTACACTTTAAAGCACCCCATGTTTGTGCATGAAATGTCGATCTCGGTAGAGGGTATCACCTCGATTTTCGGGGAAGATAGATCATGATAGATCTATTTTCTTGTTTTTTTCTTGGGAAAATCTTCTGACTTTGGCCCCAAAATACCGCCAGACAGAGTATTCATATGCTCCCGAACACCTGCACCACCATGTTCACCCTCCATGCACGCGCGGGTATATTAGATCTATTACAATTATTACATTTACACACACACACACATATATATATATATATACAAACCATATATGTATGCATGCCATATATGTATGCAACGTCTCAGGTTCACCTTCATCATTTTGATGCAGCGCATGAAGATGGTCCACCAGCGCAAGTTGGAGGCGGCCCGCGAGCTCTACGGCCTGTCACCCACCGATGAGGTCCCCGAGGATGAGTTGAAAATGAAGGCCAAGGCGCCAGGGATAAAATGGGACTGGGACTGGGAATATCTGGGAATAGAATCTGGTGAATTTCTGGTGAATTTCTGGTGGCCCAATGGCTGATGTGTCATTCTGTCCGTCAATCATCATCATCATCATCATCATCATCATCATCATCATCATCATCATCATCATCATCATCATCATCATCATCATGATCATGCACCATGTCCCCCCATCTCATGATGATGATGATGATGATGATGATGATGATGATGATGATGATGATGATTTGTTCAAACCTTTTCCAGAAATCAGATGGTAGATGTCAACATTACCGGTGCAAAAGTTATGTTTTTTTTTTTTTTTCCGGACAAGATCCCAGATGATGTTTGACTCCCAGAATTGGATGAAAGGAATACGACCGGGTGTTTCCAATGGTGAAAACCCAACGGTGGCAACGGCAACATTTCCACTGAAGATGGGGATTTGACATTCACATGTGATAGAATCGCCATGAATTTCCCATGTTTATGCCATCAATTTCTACTTCAACCACTTACCCAGATGTTTCTTCCGATTTTTTCATAGATTTCCCATGATTTTTTCCATCATTTCTCCCGATTTTCAGATTCCGATTTGACGCCAGGCGCAGGTCTCCAGCGCCACCGGCGGCATTTTGGCCAGCACCTACGGCTTGGGCGCGGGCGAGGCGACGACGAAGATGTTCCGTCTATGGAGATCCGAAAAATGACCAACTGATTTGGGTATGGGTCAATACCTATAGATACATTTTTAGTGGGATGAACATCCATTTACCAGCTATTTTGGGGTTCACTAGGTACCAGGGTTTTGACCCATCCCCATTTACCAACCATAACCATAACCCATCATAACCCCATGTCAGTGGATACAGGCCATAAGCCCACACAATCCCACAGAACAAGATTACGAGACTGTCAATCCTTGACACATAAATCAAGGAGTGAGGACCATAACATACAATAACCCCAAGAATACAAGAAGTGGATAAATAGGACACCTCTTTTTTTTTTTTGTAACTGATTTTCCGATTTTCCAATCAACAAGAGCCAATGACCATTGGTATCCCACCTCACGCCCTGCCTTTGCCATGGAGTGCCACGGAACAGGAAGCTGAAAGTGAAGAGAAGATGGTTGAGGCACGGAATGGAACATGAAAGGAAGTGTATTCCGCTGAATTTACCATCCGGCCACTAAAACATGACTAGCTGGGAAATCCATTTAAACCCATGGAAATCTCCCAAGCTGAACCAACTTTTGAATGGGAAAAAAATCATCTATAAACATTAATTAAAGATTATTATACAGGATGAATTGTATTGAATTGTCCATTGCCATATTTGATGACCGAGAGCACCATGCCATAGCTATAGATGCGGTCTGTAATATGCTTCAATCCATCAGATCCGTGCGCTGGTGCCATGTGGTGCCCGCTAGTGACTTACCCCACTATAGCGATTTCATTACCATAAGCAAAACCGTTTATCTACTTTTCTCATCTTTTCTCGACCCGAAGTGATATCAATCAATCAATCTATCAATCTATCAGGCATAACCCCAAGTTATATTAGTTACAGTTCTATTGGCATTTTTGCAGTACTTCTAAACGAACTTCACAAACCGTGGCACCCCTGCCACCCTGCCACCCTTTTCGGCTCAGGTGGTGGCCGAAACCATGGTGACCCTGGGCATGAGCGCCCACACGGACCGCTTGCTGCGGCTCTTGGTGGAGAATGGCGTCACCAACACGGCGGTGCTGGAACGTCACCTGGTCACGGTTCAAAATGGGATGGACGTTTTCGGTTTGTAATGTCAACCCGGCCATGGTTTAATGGGAAAATCATCTATAAATGATTATAAATGGGATTAATAAATGAATGTCAACCCTGGATTTTGCTAAACCCTGGTTGACATTAATTAAGGGAGTATTCCCCCAACAGTCATGATGTGATACTTTTTTTATGGTACCTTCCCAATGAAACAGCCGTAAACGGGGGGTGATTTTTATACGGTTTGTTCCATGTTTTGGGAACATTTTGGTCCCTTGGAACTGCATCCGTTTTTTGTGATACTCCAGACACTCCTCCAGGAACTGGAGCTTCTATTTAGCTCTATTCACTATTCAAATTCTATAAGTCTATAATAGCCGATATAAGCTGGTTGGTGGTTTGGAACATGGCTTTTATTTTCCATTTCATATATGGGATGATCCTTCCCATTGACGAACTCTATCATTTTTCAAGATGGGCACATTGCACCATCAACCAGAATATCCATCATAACCATGGAAAATCACAATTTTTTTTATAGGTATACCATCAATTTCTATTCTATATATGTCTCTAAGACATTCTTCCCCGTGTTTTTTGGCACTTTTCCGTATACCGGCCCTATGTGACCGTGACCTCCCCGTGGGGTCTTTGTTTCGGTGTCGATTTTTCGTCCAGGTCTCACGGGTGAGCGCTGCATGGAGCTGAACCTGCCCTGGGTGCTGGTGGAAGCTACGCAGAAACGCTGGACCGCCGAGAAGATGAATCTGGGGTCACTTGGATCATCTTGGATCATTTTGGGACGGAACTGGTGGATCCACCTGGTTTTTACACTACAATGAAATACAATAAACCATCATCCATCATCATCCCTAGTAGAGGTTTATTATAGGTTTAACTGTTGGGTATACCCCAGAGGTTTGTTGTTGGGATATTGTTGGGGTGACATACCCGGCAATCAAACATGGCACTCGGACATATCCCCTTAATGAGAAGATAATCTAATAAATGGTGGATAACCTATCAAACCACATCAAACCACATTTGATGACCGGAGGGTAGTTGATTAACTAGTAAGTCTTCTGATTATTTGTAAGCGCGCTTAAACAAAACATATAGATCTCTCACTTTGAAATGGCATCACTTTTGGATCATCATCAAGAGTTGAAATTCAGGACCTACCTGTATGATCACCAGGGTTTTAAACATTTACGAACCACTGATCATCAGATGATCCAAGGGGTTGATGCGTTTTTTTTTTTTCCAAAGGGGATCATGTCTGTACGGGGAGGCTCGATTCTGAAGATGTTTCTTTCAGGTTTTGATATGTTTTTTCAAGTCATTGTTTGCAATGAAACGGGGAGAGCCCAGTGTAAAAGAGAGGATCGAAGTATATCTAAGTACGGTATTTACTATTTACATTGAGATTGAACAAAGATGGGTACAAACAAGGCATGTTCCAGCCATCCAAAACGTCTGCTGGGCGCCTCATGAGAAACCCAAGATCGCAACCAGGGGGCAACTAGCGTTGTGTTTTCGTTCTCACCAATGCAAAGGCATTGAGGGGATAAGATCGGAAAAGATGGTGACTGAGCCAACGGTGTGGGCAGTCATGAGCACGGCCTCTAGTCGGTTCAAGTAAATTAATTGGTTGGATCCCCATTTTGTTTGCTCAAATCCTTTCCTTTTGTTGATTAAATCACATCAACAATCATTTATTTGGTCGCTGCATCATTGTACCAACAGACCATCACTAGGATAGTTGGAAAGTGGAATGCTGCGATTTTTTGAAACCATATGTATGCACATTATATTTATGCATATATCTATGCATACTACCCAGCTAAAAGTGATATTTCTTGCAGCATGTCGCCATGTCTAAGCCTTGATCATCCAGGCAAGACAAGGGTGGCTTGATCGAGAAGGAGGATCCCTTCATGAAGCTTCTGGAAGCCAATCGCGCCCGGATGTCGCAGAAAGAAGTGATGACGCCTGGTGGGACAGGGTAAGGCGGGACACGAAGGGGTGGAGAATAGTTGAGAGATTAAGGTTGAGGTATTTTTCTAACAATCCAAAGAGGACACACATGGATTTTTTTTTGTGTGTTTGTGTGGGGGGTAAAGTTTAGATTTCCGTCATCTTTCACGGCTGGGTGAAAACGATCAAGTCGTGATTTCGTTACGTTGAAACGGGGGGTCTTCAACGCTTTCGGCAAACGGGGAAAAAGTTCTCGACAGCCGATCCCAACACCAAAAGCAGAATCTGATGTACAATATGGCTACGGCTATGGGTCATTACCTATAGATACAATTTGTTAGGGGATGAACATCCATAAATCCCAGCTATTTTTTGATGTGAACAGAAGGGCTACAGGGTTTTGACCGTCCCCATATGATGCTAATGTTAGAGATTGAATTTGCCTAGATTGTTGCTGCTGTATTGTCAGCTGAACTACTGACAGTGGTTGGGAGATGGCGAGATGGCTATCCGGAGCTACTCAGAGCTTCCCATCGACATGATCTAGTGACTATAGTGACTAAGGGCCCCCAGACATCCCATAGTCGATGATTTTCACTCTTTTCTATGCCATTTTGGAGATATCAGAGATATCCCATTCTTAAAGCGCCCAAAAATCTTCACGTCCACCAAGGATGTTGCCCAACATCCCCGGCACGCCGTCCAGCATGCCAGCCATGAACATCATGAGCCCAGGGGCTCCAGGCATGAGTGAGCAGATGGAAGATCAGATGAGGGGAAACTTGGGTCATCCATGGATTTAGCTGGTAAACCTGGTACAGTTTGCTATTGACAAATGGCAATTCAATTGGTAAATTATAGTAAATAACATACCTATTAAGAATGATGATTTTCCGTTATGTAAACGTTTACCAGAGGGTAACATGGATATGGGGATAGGTCAAAAGCTATGAACTTACCATATGACTGGGGGAATAACCATCTATTCACCTACTAACCTACTACTTTCCAGGGGTTTTGACTCATAGCCATATGGAAATCCATGGCTTTCCCGAAGAAAATTGGGGGCCTAGTCATGGGGTCTATGGAAAACATGGCTGGGGGAAGGGACTATATGAATGGCGTAGCTGTGAGTCCCAAAACCGAGGGTGGCTCCACGCAAAAGCGTGCACAAGTTAGATCAAGACCCCAAAAAGTGCTGGATTGATATTGATCTGAGTTGTCCAACATTGCCCCCCATCAAACTCCAAGACTTTCTCCTCCTCCCAATTGAAATGCATGTTTTGGGTGTGCCAAATTTTCAGAGACACCCATTTTCCCATCATGGTGGTCATATATCCCCCCGACCAATCCTCCTCCATATCCCCATTGATAGCCCCTGAAAATATCGATTTTTGCCCTCATGAAACGGTTAAACCTCATTAGAGAAACCTCACTAGAGCCAGGGGGTGAGAACATCATTATCCCACCGGAAAACATATATATATATATATTTGCCATATAAATTTGGACCATGGATAACTATCCAAGATTGGCCCATGTATCACAGACATTCATGGCCGTTTATCATACCCAACCTGGTTATGACAGGGCTAGCCCATGGTTTGTAGATGGCCCTAATCGAAATAGATGGTTTACCTAGCTATAAATTTGGTGGATCTTTCCATGGCTATATATGTAACAAATTACCAGATGGTAATTATTCCTCATTATCCAAGATAGGCATTCCATGTAGGGGGTCACTGAGGAATGATGCGCGATGTGCTGCAACCCTTCCGTGAGGAAGTTCTGTCGAAGCTGCACTGCATGGAGGCCCTGAGTTTTCTGCGCCGGGTTCGATCCCGGTTTTGTTTTGTCACAGCCCTGTGAAGGAGCCATGAAAAATGATATGCTGAATGTTTTTCTTGGTAGAACTTCCAATTTTCATTGATAAAACATGGTTAAACATGATTAAACATGATTAAAGTTCATCATCCCTTAAGTTACTTATGTTCATGACTTTTTTTTTGAACAGAAAGAGCTCCCCTTGCAATGATCAAAACATCTTCGATCAGGAGAACATGCAGCGGCAAATGGAGAGCTCTCAGGAAGCCATTGCCCAAAGAATGGACTTCTCACAGGTCCCTTTGGGGTTTCCATCGGATGCCATGGAAAATCCCGGTGAATCCCATGGATGAGCTGATGAGTTGATGAGCACTTGGGATACCCCCCTTCATTTTAGGACATCTCCAAATCTCAGTGTTGGTTCAGGTCTGTTCCACGTTTTTGATGCTTATATATGCTTAGGTGTGTTAGGTGAAATCACTTTTGATGGATGAATCATGTTCGTTGAGAGATTTTTCTCGTAAGCAATTTCATTCCTGGTCGAATCCCCAGTCAAAACACCAGGGTCTAAAACTTCCCCCGTATTGACTTGACACCAATGTGGAGCATCGGATTGTCGGGAAGAGGTGCATTTCGTAAAGCTGTTTCTACAGGATTTCGCTAGCCAGACCAAAGAAAACAGAACAAGGGACCAGCATTTGGTGCACATTTCACACATGGTGGGTGATAAATTAAATGGCCACATATGGCCACATTTCCAGAAGGAAATGACTAGCTCCCATTGGATTATTGGCTTGTTTCTGTTCAAATCCCTGCCATTAAACATCATTAAACCCAAGGCAAGGGAGCGCGGGGGCCTATCTCTGTGTGGAACCAATTGGCATTCTTTGTGACCCCGTTATTTCTGTTCTAAGAAGCAGTGTTTCCAGCCTTCCTTTCACTAAGTGGTAGATTTCGGTACAATGCAGGTAGCATTCCAAGATGTAGTAGTACTTCGCTTAAAAATTGAAAAAACATCTTTCAACAAGTGCAATTTTCTCTCGAAGAAGCGGCTAGGATTCAAAGGATCCTCGAAGAAAGATGAAACGTTTCCTTAAAATAGATAATTCCAGATCTCTTCAAAGGATGCAGTGTTCCTTTTTCAAGCCCTCATTCCTTCGCACATATGGAGTAAGTATGCACTGTAGCCTCCATTCTTCCGTTTTTTCAACTGGGGGATCCCAAAGTTATCCACAACGTGAGTTGGTAAATCCATGGCAGGAGGGAATAACCATTGGTTAACCATGGGAGTTCCTCACAGGATGAGGTGAGAAAAACTGCAGGAACTCCCTGGCAATTTTTCATGACAATTGCTATGATTTCCTATGATTTCCTATGATTTCCTGGTGTGGTGCCCTTAAACACTGGAAGATTCATCAGGTGCATACTGTACAGCTTTGGCCCCTGAGGTGAGGACGGTCCAATAGGTCCCAGTTGGATATCCAAGGTTGATGTCTGTAGCTTTTATCTCCAGCTTCTAAGATGTTCTAAGTCCAAACGCATGTGTATAGATACACGAGGACATAATGATATATATATATATATATATATTTTAAAGAGAGAGAGAGAGAGAGATATATATATATATATACATTATATATATACACAGATAGATGATAGATACACATATTTTCAGCCCTATAGGGAACTTCAGTTCAATCGCTGTCGAATCCGTGGAATCCTTCAGGTGGCCATCCTTCAGACGGTGAACGCCTGCCAAGTCTTGCTGCATAAGTTGGATTCCTCTCAGGCGGCCAATGACATCGTGACCCGTTGTGGTTTATGGCAGATGCCGTTGCGGTTTCAACGACGGCATAGACGTCAACAATGAGTAAAAAACTATAGATCAACGCGGTATGAAAATAAAATCACCAGGAGTAGTATCAAAGACTCATGATCGGTTAAATATAGTGTTGTTCATTGGATAGCATTCAAACATACGTGTAAAATCGTGTAATAGCCATGAGTTTTTGATGGGCGAAATGATGCTGGGCATTAACCCCAGACAGATCCAGCACCAACGAGGGGAAATGGGGGCCCCATTATACATCATTATACCAGTATCAACAAGCTGGTGGCGATGAAGATGAGGTCGAAATCCAGAAAACCATTGTGATTTGTGGATGTTTTTTTTCTGCCCTTCTGCCAGTTGTTTCAAAAAACTGCTTTGTTTTGGTGTCCGTTGGGGTGTCCAAAAACACTTCCAGCTTTCTGTGTTTCTGGATGTTTCTGGATGTTTCTGGTGCCTCGCGCAGGACAGTGTCATGCAGAAGGTGGATACCCAGACTCTCGCACCAAAATTCCAAGGGATGAGGATACCAAATAAGTCGTTGCCGTCGAACATGGATGACTCCTATTGGGGAGGCTTTCATCCACATGGGCTTAACCAAAATTGCAATCACTTGAAATCCGCTGGAATTTTGGACGATTCAGGAATTTTCATGCGCAGGTGATCAACAGCATCATCACCGTAAGCATGGTCATGGGTACGGGTCAACAGCAAAGATGAACAGAACAGAACGGAATGAAGTGCCCCAAAATGAGACCTATGCGGACCCAACCTGGTGTGGTAAAACTCCGTTTCATTTTACCCACTTTTGCCGGTGGAAACTCCTTGCGCAGCCAAGGAAAATTGTGGTGGAGAACGTGTTGACCACACTCACAGGCGGCAGCTGGGAGCTGGGTTGGGACTGACGGACTGACTGTTGGTGAAAAAAAACTTGGGCAAAGTTCAAAGTGGCATGTATTTTAAACGGTCATTATTTATCCAGTTCGACTCGTTTGTTTACCATTGTTTACCTGTGTATATCATACTGGATAATGATAATGTCTGAAAACTATACGAAACCAGCCGTTCCACTGGTGAATCATCATTTTTCCTTTGAACTACCCTCTGGTAAACTAACATGGCTATTGAAAATCACCATTTTTAATGGGTAAACTCACTATAAATTGCCATTTTCGATAGCTATGTTAAATAACCAGAGGGTAGCATTTATTTGTTTAACATTGTTTAACCATTTTTTGTGCGTTTTTGCTGGCGATCCCTTTCTTTTCAAAGCGGAGGTGCCACTGACAACACCAAGCTCCTTGGAATTTTCATCGGGATGAATATAATGGGAAGGATGTTTTTGATCCATGAAATAATCCCTTAGATCATTTTCAATACCCCTTTAAAAGGGACCCCGATTCATGAACAGATCGCCCTAGATCAAATACGAAATGGGGGTTAGAGCGGTGACCGTGATGCGGTGATGGTGATGATGATGCTGGTGATGATGACTACGACATGGTGATATGATTAGAATACATTTTTTATCATTTTTTTCATGATTACTGTAACTTCTAGTTTTGGATGCTTCAATCACCATTGATCACCATTGGTTCATGTTTCAAGCATCAAGCCTAATGACTGTCATGGCGAATCCACCCATTTTTCGTGGCTTAGGCAAGCGTTGATGGAGACGGTGAACTCCTCCTCCAGCGTATTGCTTCAGAAGCTGGATCTCACGCAACAAGACTTGCTGAAGCAGAGCAAGGACGGGTCCGGTTTTATGATGTTCTCGGGCTGGTGGCAAACGCTTAGAACATGTTTTTTCATCATGTTTAACTGATATCTTGGGGATATAAACTGATATACTGTAAAGCCTAATATCTCCCACTGTATCAAGTTTAAATAGTTGGTTACAACAGTTGGTTCTCATGGGGAAATTCTGAGAATTCTGAGATATAAACTGGATATAAGTGGGAAATATATGACATTTAAGGACATAAGGACAGTGGGACGTTGATCTATAAAATGCCGTAAAAAAATTGATGGTGACTAACCGAACTGGACACGTTTTATACCAACAAAAACCTAACGAACAACGAACCCTGTGGGAGAAAAATGCGGTAAATTGGATCCGTGGAATTGGAAACATGTTTCATAGCGAAACAGATCCAGAAAAATGGTTCAATAGATTTACCCTCTGGTAATTTAACAGTTTGCTATTGAAAATGACAATTTATAGTGGATTTTCCCATTAAAAATGGTGATTTTCCATAGTTATGTTAGTTTACCAGAGGGTAATATGATTTAATACATGCAAATGGTTATGCAAAGAAGAGCAGCTAGGGGGCAAACTAGTGAATAGTTGGTGCAGTGTGCACGGAATAATATTCTTTTATATTGTGCAACTTCTAGGTATTACGTAGAAGTTTATGATATCCTTCTGGAAAAAATGCTGAAGGGGTATCTAAAGTTAACTTGAGGCGGACGAAAATCGCATGGTCGAATGGTGTGGGGTCAGAACTGGGTCCAACGTTTGACCCATGCCATGGAGGTAATCATAAAAAAAACGGCCAGTAAACCCCGGCCCTTTGAGGGTGTTGTTCTCAACTGCTGATGTGGTAAACTCAATGCATTAATAAAACATCCCCAATGACACCATATATATATATATATGGCTGGTAAATATCATCCCTAAATGGTAGGTGTATGGCATTGGGTTTACCACATTAGTTGCTTTTTGTCAACTTGTCCTTCCCCATTTCGGTCAGAAATTTCATCCCAATGGACTAGTGATTCTTGGCTTGGCTGAAACCACTGGCTCTAGTCATCCCCTAGAATCGGTAGAAAAGTAAATTCCCATTAAAACAGTGAAGATTCACTTTTTGTCATAGTAATCATGTTTTTTGGATTCCCATTAAAGATTCACCATTTGGGGCTTGCTATAGAAATCATGTTCATGATTTCCTAGGCCCAAAGATTCCCACGTGCCATAGATTCCCACGAAAGCCTCTTCAGGAGTCACACCAAGTCTTGGAAACTGTGGCCACCAATCAAGGTGAGGGCACAAGGGCACCTTCTGCCCCTGCTTTTCACGTCAGAATTTTTCATCGAAGAAAACCATCAGATTCCTTGGGGTTTAGGCCGTTTACCCTCTGGTAAACTAACATAGCTATTGAAAGTCACCATTTATAGTGGATTTTCCCATTAAAAATGGTGATTTTCCATGGCTATGTTAGTTCACCAGAGGGTAGCACCCACAAAAGAAATGGTGCTTTAATTATGGTGCCACAGTAGGCGCCTTCTCCAAGCAGCTGGAGTCCGGCCACGAGTTCACCCGCAAACGCTTGGTGGAGATGGAAGGTGGGAAAGCCTTGGGGGCTGCAGGTGATACAAATCATACACGGACAGTATATGTATTGTGTCATGGCAACCTATAACATATATTTATAGTGTATGTATATATATATATACGGACACCAACAAGACTATATATGTAGATATGTGTATATATATATATATATTCTCGCGCATCCAGAACCTATTCAGCATAATTCGGTCTTTTGCGAAAGACCTGAATGTGAATCTTAAGGCCCTTTCTTAGGGAAGAGTGCTGCAGCGTTTTTTTTTTTGATGTGCATACCAGACTCATTGGGCCTTCCAGTGGACAACCCATGGACAAACCATGGAACGACCTCTTAAAATCGTGGAAAGACCTATGCAGGTCGTGGACAGGAGCTTACAAAAGCTTGAGCATGTGCACGTCAAAGGAAAATGAAGTACGTGAGAATGAACGAGGCTTTCGACCTGCAAAACGATAATATAAACAACCTGCAATTTAGAGGCTACCACATCCAAAGTCCCCAAATACGTCTCTAGTTTCCCAAATAGGTCTTAAGGTAAAGACCTATCCTGAATCGGACTTTGGACTTTCAAGATATACAACATGTGTTGTACATGATGCAATGATGTACATTATATGTAGAATAGGCTTCTACCTCGATGTGGCAATAAATTCAGAGGGCCTCAGCGGCTGGTATTTATTTTTGGCAAAAAAAGGGCTGAAAAAACATCACCCAAAGTTGGAGATGCAATGGATTCCGTGCTGCAGCCATCAAAAATAGGGATGTAACATAGCATGATATGAGTTTGACGATGATATAAGAAGGGTGTGACAGATACACATGGAAGCCTTTCGCCTTATCTTTACAAATCGAGGCTCAGTCGCCAAAGCTGGAGACACTTTGCTAAGGGTAGATTGTTTTTAGTGGAGATTTAACTGGCCATTTTGGCTTTGGCTCTGACTGAGTCGCCATTCAGAAAAGGGATTGTTTCAAACCAACCACATCCAACCACATCCAACCCTCCAGTTCTGGTATGTTTCGGCTTGACGGGTCCCCTATGATGGTCCCCTAGGGCCCCTATAGGCACTTTGCAGCAAAAGATCAGCGACAGCGGTGCCGAGATGCGCAGCTGCCAAGTCGAAAGGGCCGAGGCTCTGATGCAACACATCCAGCAGCTTGGAGAGATCCAGGTTTCATGGGTTACGAAGGTTTCTGATACAGCAATAGATAGCAATAGCAAACAGTAAACGGTCCCCAAATTTACCATTTTTATGGTCGGTATATATCAAAATACGGATAGGTTATTATTGCTTTACTGGCATTCGAAATTATACCGTAAATAATATTGTTGATCCATATAAACGATACATTAAATTATGTAAGTTGATGGCTCTTATACCCCATATGCGCGTAATGATATTTAATTCATGCCGCGCCGAAACTTGAAAACTTGAACATAGAGAAACATCATGGGAATGGTCGGGTTTCCGTACAAATTTACACATAGTCCTCTAGTCATCACCAACCCCCCCCTACATCATAAAGAGTATAGTCCCCAAAAGATAGAACAGTGATAAATCTCACCACTTTTAGGTAGGAATTCACTTTATAACTTGGCTATTTTCAACCGGGTCCCAAGTACTGTAACTTCACCATCGGCGCAACCAGGAGCGAGTTGGCGGGGCTCGGGAAGTGGTGCCAAGCCATGGTGAACTCCACCGAACAAGCCACCAAGACACAGGAGGAGCGCATGATCGACGTGCGACGCCAGCAGCTTGGAATCCTTGGAACGGCGCGGAGGTTAACCGGGTGGGTCGTTCCAAGATGGAGGTTGGGGTTGGGGCAACCCCCAAAAAAAAACCTGGAAAAATGTGGGAAAATGTGGAGTTGATGTATTGTGATGTATTTTGAAGCACACTCATTTTTGGGTGACCAAACATGTGATGGCTGTCTTAGCAACCAGATGCCGGCCGCGGGAATCAGTGCACATGAAAAATATGGCTCACGTCCAAACAGATGCCACACATATATGGAAATCATGAGGTTGGTCGGAGATCTTTACGAAATCCGCTAAAATCGTGGTGAGCCAAAAACGTCTAATCATCTAATCTTTGATGGATTTCTGGGCCCAAAATATCAAAAAATGCCAAATGGAACTTATTTTCAGACAGCCTCTTTTTCAGCTTCACCAGTTGGTTCCAAGGACCATGCTGATCATGGACATCGTCACGAGCACCCAGGATGCCATCACACAGAGTTCCGAATCGCTGCGTCTTGGGCAGAATGGATGGCACTGGCCCTGGTGAAGGCAAGGTTCATGGCCTATTACCCGGCCTGGTAAACGTTTACATACGTTTACATAACTATGGAAAATCACCATGCTATTGATGGGTAAATCCACTATTTCGACTGGGCCATTTTCTATGTCGCAAACGGTAAACGTTTACCAGAGGCTAATGGCCCATGAGTTTCCCATGATGAGTTCATGGGCAGGGTAACCAGTTTTCTTTTGGTCCGCCATGTTGATCGGAGTTAATTTTCTTCCGGTCATTCGAAGGGACTGTTTTTCATGGTGATTTTCAATTTTTTATCACAGGTTCATCACGGGTCTGATCCCTCAGATTGTGTTGGGTCGGAGCCATGAAACATGACCTGCTCCATGACCTGCTCCAAGCATCCAGTAGATCGCCATCTCGTCATATCGGGGGGGACGAGAAGTTGCCGCAGCGAAAAGGTTTGAGTTGGACATGGGCCTGTCAACCCTGGATGGGCACTTTCATACTACCATATATAAGGCCTATATAAGGCCTATTAAGGGAATATCCCCACAAAATATGGCCTTATATGGTACAGTACCTCCATTTATCCTGAAATTCCCATTGATTTAGGATCTTTTTGGGCTGTAGGGATATCATACCAACCAGCATTCCCCTCCGGTAATCAAACGTCGACGTGGCTTGCCGGAAAATCCCCCATTTATAGATGATTTTTTCCCATTAAAAGCTCCAATTAGTGCGGGGATTGTCTGGCAAACCACATTTGATGAGCAGAGGACCGCCCAGCCGCTGGTGCCGTGATGTGCTGAGGCAGAGCTTCACCCATTCGCAGTACATGAACAACTCCAGTGCCAACATGGAGACTAACCTTCGGGAGGCCATGGAAAAACTTGGACTTTTGAGAAAAGCGAGGAGTTTGATTTTGAGAAATGTCATTCTTCGCAAGGTCATTCCAATCGTACAGGTGGTCAAATTTGGGTAATCAATCTGATTTCCAACTCATCCAACCACCTTGTGTTGAAGCAGGTCATCATGCATGAGATGGCGGCCATGAAAAACAGCTTGTTGGGGATGGAGGATACCAAGGCGCCCATATGATGGACTGGACTTTTCGAAGCGCTGCAAATAGCAGCGCTATCCTGTTGGGGATGGCAAGAGATGTTCCCAGATTCCCAGATTCTGCTGGCATGCTGGTGAGTATTTGGGTTAAATCAGGTGGAAATCAACATGATTTGTTGCAGGACGCTGCCCGTGAAATCACCGGGACTTCAAGCCATATTTTGCTTGGTAAGACTCCCACATGATCCCATATGTGCGTTTGTACCTAGCACAATCCTAGCACAAGAATGAACTTCAATAGCATGCGCATCCCCCAAAAAAATTAAGCAGATCTTATATATACATATATAATTATTCATAATACAATTATATATATATATAGACTATGTCAAGTCTCATCCCCGCGTCATCAACTGCCAGGAGATATTCCAAGATCAACCCATCCCATTGTCAGACACGAAACAGATCTAAGCCCATCCAAAACACCGCCAGAAGACTCTGGAGAAGATATCTATTTGATGCTAGAATATACCTAGTCTGATCCATTAAAAAATCCACCCGACACCCATATATATATATATATACTGGTTGGTGGTTTGGAACATGGCCTTTATGACTTTCCAAAAAAAATGGGAATGTCATAATCCCAACTCACTTTCATATATATATATATAATATGTATATATATACAAACAAATAAACATTATAAACCATCTAAATGCCATCGAAATGCAAGCCTTTCCAGGAGGTGAATCTGAAGTCTGCCATCATGGCCATGGTGGAACGCCTGAACGAAGGCGTCAAACGCTTGGAGTTGGCTTCTGACATCAGCGCCAGCGGTCTGGGTGGAAACGGGGTGGATGAGATGAAGATGGAACTGGCCAACGTGGCACAGGTGGGGATGGAAAGATGCTGACCCGGATAGAGAAAATTACGATATGGACATCCAAGAAATGATCTAAATTCATCTTGGATTTTCCAAAGCGATCTTGGTGTATTGGAGATTATTGGAGTGTATGCGGATTTCATTGGATTGACTATTTACCCTCTGGTAAACTAACATAACTATGGAAAATCACTATTTCTAATGGGAAAACTCACTATAAATGGCCATTTTCAATAGCTACGTTAGTTTACCAGAGGGTAGTTAGTTCACCGATCGTTGCATCTGGTTGACCCACGCCCAATGGCCCAATGGGGACCTTCATGGAGGACTCGCGGTACTGGAGACGGAAGGATTAACCCGAGCTTGACCCGTTTATTTCTGAGGGCCAAATTATACGAGATGTATATGTCCTATATACTATTGAATGTAGATATATACATAATATGTCTATATATATATATGTTTACTATATATTGTTTATGCTCACTGATCGCTGTGCGGTTTTTATTTGCGATGCTCCTCCAAACGGGGGCTGGGTGACCATTGCCGTTTTCATGTGTGTAGTTTTTTTTGTGGTTGATAAGACCACTGGTCCTTAGTGGGTGTTGGTGATTGCAAGGCTGATGATCCCCATTGACTTTCATATTTCAGCTGGCTCAGTCACCACCAACCTGAACCGAAAATCAATGATATCAACCAATGGATTGGTTTAAGGGGAAATGTTACCTGGAAACCATAGATTTTCCCATGAAGATCATGGGGCTTCCCTGCAACATTTCCCTCAAACCAATCCATTGAATCCATGAGCCCTGAAGGTCCTGGCACAACAGCAACAAGAGGCAAGTACTCAGAGTCTTCAGCAGGCGATGGCTGGAGGATTCTCGCCCCCCAAAGATGGAAAAAACTGGGGATGGGTCAATACCTATAGATACCATTTTTAGTGGGATGAACATCCATTTACCAGCTATTTTGTTGTTCACTAGGTACCAGGGTTTTGACACACTGCCAACTATGAAAAGATAAACCAATCGCCTTGGATTTGTCACTATTTTCGGCGGATTCTTTGTGTATTTGGCGGTTCACTGAGGACATATTGGAAATATTGGAAGCCGAATGTTGGAATGAGACACTAGTGACTTGAGTCCAAGCAGACAAACTGCAAGGTAATACGACTTACTTACATGCTAGGACCATGATGACCCACCAAATATAGTTATAGCTGCAGCTGGGGTTCCTCGTGGCCCAAATTTCTGCCAGTGTTAGACTTGACTCTGCCTGAAGGTGAGTGACATTTTGCAGAGCGAGTTGTCTACTTTCAAAGACTCCCAGAGTGTACAGACGGCTCCTTGTGCCTTTCTGGGGATGATGTCAAGATCAAGGTCAGCCTTAGTTGACCGGTTGGAGTACCAGAACATACCATAACCAGTGATACATGTGATGTTATTGCTATGCATTATTAGACATGTAATGACATGCGCCCCACCACATCGATGAATCAGAATAACTGTATTGAACCCGTCGCGCCTTTCCCAAGAAATGACTGTCAGATGGCAGAGTCAGCCGACCTCCTCAGTTCGTACCATCCTTTACCATCTATATCATCCATTCAGAATGGAAGCAGATTCTTTCAAACGTCCACATTTGCCCTCACCATTGTTCTACTGAAGGGAGCATCCAGTTTGTAGATCTTTTCTTTTCAAGCTTGTCTGAAAAACCATCCCAACTTCCATAGAAATCCTGGCCTCCAGCCCATCTTTTTTTTAGAAGGTTTACCATGGGGTAAACCCTACAATCACCTCTTTCAGGATCTTTCAGATGCAACACAGGGTAGCTATAGCTATGGTGATCTCCATGGATCCCTCCATCTGAGGCTCAAATTTCGGACTCTTTGACCGAAAAAGTGAGCACTTTCTCCGAGCAGGTGAACCAAAACCTCGCTCGTGTCGAGGCGTCCCTCGACAAGATCCTGGAAGCCAAGGTCGAGTCCGGGCGAAAAGCGCGGGCCGACCGTGGCTGAAGACGGCCATGATGGCCGCCGCTGTGGCTGCTTTCGGGTGGAATGTGGGAAAACACTCGTGAAAGTTGTTTGAGGCAAGTTTTGCGGCACCAGTTTAGCATGTTTAGCCGCACAGAATTCACGAATTCTTCTGTGGTTTGAACGCCTCCGTTGATGTTACTTGCCTAGAAGCGGTCAGCAGCGCGGCATTCTTCCCGCCGAGCTGCGAAATTCTCTGCGCTGGCGTGGCACTGTATTTGGGCGTCTTTGGTGCTTCACTTGGATTGCCTTCCAGACTGGGTATGGCTCACTGAAGGTTCAATGAATTGTAAGATCATAACATCTAACAGCCTATGGTGGGCGCACACATGCGCAAAGCCTAAGAATCTTTCTGTGGTGTTGTTTCAACCTGACACCTGGAGGTGCATATAACATTGTACAACGGGTTTGTAACGCTTCTGATTTTCAGGTGTGAATTTGAGCCATACTTTGGCCAAGGCAGTCATTTTCGGCACCCGTCTGAGACCCTGAATTTTTCTCCCCCCCTGCCAGTATGGCATGCCCTGGGAAAAAGTGCTGAGTGCAGCAGCGGGATGGGTTTAGCCCACAAGTTCATGACACCATTTTGATAGCATTTAACAACGATCAAGATGATCAACGAGTTTGATAACCATTTTGATACTAACAACAATGTAATCCTAGTGATAGTAAAAACATGTAAAAACTAAAAACAGTATGTAATATTATGTAATTATATAACATAATGACAATGTATAACAATGATGACCATGATGACCCACCGATATATGGCAACCCCACTTTGAACCAAAACCAAGCACGGCACGCACCAAGGCAAGAGGCTTAGCCGCGCTCGCGGCTGACAGCCAAAAAGGGTTTGTTTTGCATGTTTTGCCCTTACAATCCACTACCCTGCGGTGAATGAACATATGGAAAAATGCTAGAAAAATCGTGGAAAAACCATGAAAACCCATTGTTTGTAGTTTGGGATGTTTGAGTTCCTCGGGAAACCATGGTTAAACTAACACCTGTTGCTTTACTGGAGGGCACGGAGGGCACCCAAATGTCATTGGCACTCGGGAGTGCCCGCAAGCCGCAAGCTGTTTGTGGGAACTTGTGTTGATAACCATCAGCTTGTACTATCGCCATTGTCATAAACCGTATCATTTTCGGTTTATTCTATATATTCTATATATCATCAAACATGTGCATAGTTACTTTCACAATCATCACATGCATGTTATATATATATATATCAGCATATTTTATTCTATATCAGCAATAGTTACATAGTGAATTTCTTACTTCACTCAGGTATTAATAGGCATATGAATCCAGATTTTTGACCTGTTTCAGCTGGGCAACTGTGGCTCCAGCTTTGCCCGCGGGTCTCGGGGGTTGAGCGGGGTATGTCGATGTCAGGCCGGGGTTGCAAGAAATAAAACCACGTAGAAACACTAGAAAAAACAATAGAAATCAGAGATGGAGGGAAATATTGCCAGGAAGGTGTAGCTGCAGAAACTGTCTAGATTCGCATCCCAAGATGTACGTTGATTTCAGGGAAATTTGAACAGAACATCATAGTTTTTCAGTATCAAACAGATGGTGAAAATCATCTTTGGCCTTAAACCAATTCTGAAGATCTCAGAGCTTCAAGACTCATCTGTATGTTTTTGGCCATCTCTTGAAGATGTGGGACCAAAATCTGTTATGTTAAAAAAAAATGTTCTTCCGGCGCTAGCAAATCCACTGCGTCATCCGCACCTTGGGTGGTGTACCCCGCGGGGCATGTTTGTTGATTTAGCTTCACCCCACTATCCCAAAAGAGCCAGCATCCCTTCTTTTTTGGGCTACGTCGCGCAGAATCTTGGCGGCGGTGCGAATTCCGCGCTTGATTTTACGGAGTTGTGTTGAAAAATGACCGAATGTTGGTGTTGGAAAATGACCGTTTCTTAGTGTTGGAAAATGACCGGCATCCCCTATCTAGCTCCAATCCATATGTATATATATATATCTACCATAAATCCTCTAAGGCAACTTACTTTTCTGAACCAACTGTTAGCAAACATAAATCAACCACAAACCCTTATCTTTGTTGGTGACATCTTTATTTTTGCTTGTCAAAACACAGCAATCTCCAACCTTGCGAACAAACTGGGGCAACTGGGGCGCCACAATCTGCAGGTGCCATGGTTTCCGGCTTTGTCTTTTCCGCGGCGCTCTGCTTGGCCCTGGTGGGCGCAGAGGAGGAAGCCCTGCGCGTGCTGAACATGGATCTAGCCCTCGGTTTTATGGTGCTTTTGAATGGGGAGATGACACTGTAACTGCTGGGATCGTGCATGATTGTGCGTTCGTTATTCCGATACACATTAAAGATCATTAAAGTATTTGATAACAGTCGTTGGGAAGGATTCCTGGATTGGATGATTTTTTAGGAGCAGAAAAAGCCGGGCGAATGGTTGGTGAATGGGTTAGTTGGTGAATGGTGGATTTAAGCCAGAAACGACGGCCTTTGGGTTTGAGGAATCAAAGCTGGTTGGCTGGAAAAAATCCTTAGCTTATCAAAATACCGACTATGATGGGACCATCATTTTTTGGAGGTGCCACTTGAAAAACACAGGTATATCGATGTTGGGAACGGCCCAGGACGGAAAGTGTATCACATGAATGGCGTGCCGGTTTGCCTTCAATTTTTTTTATCCAAATGACAGAAGTAATCCCACTGACATACCAAGCTGCGGCTGATCATCACTGCCTGCAACTTGGAGCATGTGGCTGCGATCCCATAGGTCATAATGAATTTTGACTCATGCATCCCTATCACAAGAAATGCCAATTATTGTAGATGGCCATGTGCTATGCACAAAAATAACCCATCACACCATTGAACAAACCCCTGATAAAATTCACTATGGTTTGTCTCACAATTCCCGAGACTCTGTGGTTTACCAACATTTTCCCCAGTAGCAGGGTCTTAAAATGGAGTAGACAAATTCATATAGCAACGTCCAAAAAGATAGAAAAAACATACCATTACAACTCTGTAGGATTTTACTTTTTCCCATTTTTTCCATCTTTTCGATCTGGAGATTGCTGCATTGCTTGAAAAAAGTATGCGTCTTTTGGATGAGCAAATTCCACCTGGAGATTTTCATGCTTGGTTTCACCACCTGTGTTTCATCACGGACTCCCAATTCTAAAAATGGTTACCCCATCCATTTTTATCATATGGGGTTTATCATCATGAATGGATAGTTATAATCCATATCTATCTATGACTAGAAATCCATATCTGTCTATGGTTTTATAGTTATCATGAATATCATATGGGGTTTATCATCACTAATAAACCCATTGGATAAATTGGATATACTTATAGATATAGTTATCAACATGACTTTTCTATCCATATCCATATCTATCCATTATTTATCCATTGTTCCATGGATTTTTCCCTGTCACCTTGCAGGAGAACGTGACGGCGCCGTACGTGTCCCCCGACGTCCGTGGGCTTCACTTCGTGGAGACCTTCGATGGCGAGGCATCCTCGTTGCATCCCCGTTGCATCCCCATTGGGGAAAAATGGAGGAAGAAAGGATTACCCTCTGGTGAACTAACATAGCCATGGAAAATCCCTCATAAATGGAGGTTTTAATGGGAAAATCCACTATAAATGGACCATTTTCCATGGCTATGTTAAATAAGCAGAGGGTAGTGGTTTAGTCGCCATAGGTGGTAAGAAATGAACTAAAAACATGCAGGTTTTGGATGGTGATTGGATGGTGATTTCTGAACTATGGAGGTTAATTAAAGCTGGTAAATGCTGGTAGAATATGGTAAAGGAAGCTGGTAAAATGAACTATGGAGGTACTTCTGAAAACTGACGATTTGAAGTGACAATGACCAATTTGGAGGTGCTTCAAAAGGAAGCGGGAAGTGACAAACAATTTGAATCCTCCCTAGATGATGGGGTATGTGTCAACATGTCCAAGAAGCGCAGATGGACGATTAGCAATGTCGGGGTACCCAAAGTTGAAAAAGCTTAATTGGACCGGCTTGCGTGAGTAAACATTTTCAGATTGTAACTGGGAGGCTATGCATTTTGGGAGTTCAAACAGGTAGAGGTAGAACGAACACTCCAATTTCAAAGCATCATGAGTCATAAGTTCTTTACCTGCCCGACAACCTGAAAGGGGTACGTACCTTTTCGTGACCCTATACAGAAATGTAGTGAACACATGATTTCAGCCTTGGCTACGCTGCGGCTTTTTCAGAATTCACTGCATCCCATGCGAAGCGCCGTCAGATAGCTGCCGCATTGTTGGTCAATGTCGGTCTCATCATTAATGATCATTAATCATCATGATTACCTTCCATTAATCATCATTAATCATCATTAATCATCATTAATCATCATTGTTACCTTCCATTAATCATTAATCGTCAGGTGTGGTCAAGATGGAAGCATTCCACCGCAGCAGCGATCTCAATCCATGGGCGACATGGGCGGTTGGCGACTGACGAAAGTGAACGGTTGATGTCTACACGCGAGTGGTGTAGTGTTGGTACAGCAAGGGTTCAGTGATACGGAAAAATGAAACATGGTTTTTGGGCGTTTGCTGCTTTCGGATTTCTGATCTTTTATGCTTATCTAAAAATTTCTAAAAGTATCTAAAAGTTATATTTAATACTACTTGCAAAGAACATAGAAATTCTATGGGTAGATATATTGACTACAAGTAATCAGTGTTTTCCAACCATACTGGAGATTTTTGAATTCCCCTTACCGCGTCATGCGCTTTGACCAACGCCCTGAGGAGAAGTACCGCGGCCGATTTCAAGTCACCACGCGCAGCACAGAGGCACATTCGATGGAGGGTTGCTCCAAGCTTATGGCTAAAGTGTCCAATCTATTTACCCAATTTTTTCCTCTTGTGTCTGGGGTGTTGCGAGCAACCATATTTGAAAATAGTACGCAAGAAATGATGAAGCGCTGAGCCCAGGGGATCTGATGTACATTTTTTATTGATGGGATGGGATAAATGGACTATTGACCACCATCAAGCCCGACAATATATTCATGCTTATTGAATCCATTGCTTTAGGGATATACATATATATATATATATGTATAAATATTATATAATATGTATACTCACATATATATATATATATACTCACACACACACATATATATATATATATGAACCATGAGGTATTGGTAATATAGATTTGCAAACCATTGTTGACAATTGGTTATAATTGATTCATCCAGACAGCATTTGTGGAGAGGCCTGAAAAATACAGTAAACCATAAGATATCATCAGATTAGGATATGTTTCCAACGTTCTCACCTCCAATTTGACTTATCTCATTCATTGTTCCAAGAAATACACCTCGCTGTAAACATCCTTGAGGTTTTTCGTTCCAATCAAGATCCTTAAGTTAGTTTAATTCCCATTTCCCGGAGTTTTTTTCCTCGCCCATAATGCTGCCGGCTGTGAGGCGCTGGTGGGTGACCTGGGCTTGCAGGTGCCAGAGGCTGCAAAACACTACGGAGCGGTCGCCTGACGGCTTCGGATGAGGATCTGATCTGGAACTTCTGCACTTAGGAAATGAGGATTTCCAATTGTTCATAGCATCAATTATTTGTTCGGAAAATTTGATGGGGTTTTAAGATTTTTCCTTGGTGTCATTTAATTAATTATAGAGAATGGATTTTAAGCAGCCAAAATATGGTGATTTAGTTGTCAAAGACTTGCAATTTACCATTCCCCAACTATCAATTTGACCCGGAGAATCAACGATTTGAAGAGGAGAGAATGTGGTCTAACCATGTCTAACCCCCCAAGCCATAAATATCCATAGATCCTATAGATCCCATAGATCCGGGTCTAACCTGTTCGTTGGGATGGTTGGGATGGTTGGGATGGTCATGTTTGGATTGAACTAATGGACTATCATTTAATGTCAAGCCTGGATTAATAAACCCCGTTTACGGTTGTTAAAAATATCAGATGAAATGACTATTGGGGGAATACCCCCCCGATTAATAAACCATGGTTTATTAATCCGGGGTTGACATTTTAATGTATTAAGATTGCTGGGATTAACATATTCTTGGATTCATTGGATCGAATCCCAGAATGTTGCTGTTAATCCATTCAGCTAAAGATATGATTGATAGATATTGATAGCATTGATAGCTATGATGATTTGTGAATGATGGGTGAGCTGCGGTGAGCTATGAAAAACATGTGGGGCTAGATGACGGGTCACTGGTGGCTTTTGTAACCATAGGATTTTCATATCCAGAAACAACGCAGATTTAGACATTCATGTTCTAGTAAACTTTTGGTTAGTTAAACTTACAACTTGATATATTTTTATAATACCATGTTTAGGTGAACCGGATGCAGAAAAGCTGGCGCTTCCGGTAGGTAAAAATCACAGAGAATGGGAATATTTTTTCGCAACGCATGGAATTCCTAGGCTGGAATAGTTACACTGCAATTCCTTGGTTGCAATCGGTTCCACATAGTGGTGCCCCATAGATAGCTAAGTTGGTTTATAACTACAATAAGTGGGACTTATGGTAGATATACATATCTATAGTTGATGGGGGTTATAAACTAACTTATAACTGGGGGGTACCACATTGCAACTATAAACGTCACCTATTTTGAGTGTCCAACTATAGGCACCCAGCCGTCTCTCCTGCCTTGCCAGCGCACGTCAGATGGACAACATACCGTAGGTCGAAAGGTAACGTTATGATATGTTTTGATCCTTGAGCCTTCGGGATATGAATTTGATATGAAGGTACGCCATTATATAAATGCAGGCAACCTTCAAGAAAGTTCAAGAATTACAGACAACATAGCCTGGACATGTCAATACAGGGATATATTCATTGAGAACGATTTAGCAAGATATAAGATGGCTTTGTTGCACAAAATTGGTCCCCCAAATTCCATTGCATCTGCGTCCTGGTGGTAAGGCAGTGAAGTTTGAACCCATCAACGTTAAGGATGGGGACTCCTTTGCAGTACAGTTGCTTGTCGCCACGTCACCAGCCGTTTATTGGCGGTGCAAACAACGACAAAAAACGGTTGGGTGGTAATGATCATGTCTGTCAAAAAGGGGATTCACCAGGACTTTTTCAGCATTTTGAGCTCAAGAGCAGGGCGAAAATTTGGCCCTGATCATCCGTGATCCTTCATCCAGGGTTCAGATTTGATGTCGCTTTGATATGTGGGTCGCATTTCTGGGTCAGAGTTATACCACCAATTACTGTAGCCCAATATGAGGCGCCCCGAGGAACCTGGTCAGATTTTGTGATTCATGATTCACGATGATTCCCATTGAACCGGTTGGATGGTGAACCCCTTGGCGAATCAATAAATTGAAAACAGCTGTGGATTACCCTCTGGTAAACTAACATAGCTATGGAAAATCACTATCTTTAATAGGAAAATCAACTATAAATGGTCATTTTCAATAGCTATGTTAAATTACCAGAGGGTAAAAAAAGGTGATCATAGAGTATGTTTGTGTTTTGGTCCAAGGGAAAATCCACAGGAAACTATGTGTTTTTTTTCTTAGCACTCATTATATAAGGGTTTCCTGTAGATCTGGGCTAAAAAAATCACCAGGTTCGAAGCAAAGTTCGAGGACGGCCTCTCGTAACTCGGTTGGGGGAAACTTTGGATAAGTGCCTTACCCAGAAACTTCCACGGACTCAGTTTACTCCTGGTTTACTCCTGGTTTTGGTGTTGATGTTGATGATCACATATTATCACTACATATCACTACTAATTATTCACTACTTGTCTTGGGGTGGTAAAATGAGTCGATTGACTTTCCAGCTAAGTACGAACTCATTTTTGGCACACATAGGGGATATATTCACCTAACTTCGCCAGCGAAAGACAAGCAGGGCATCACAAGGGCATCCACAATTGGGAATGTGGTGGGTTTACAGGTTTGGCCAGAAATGGGTGCTGTATATAAAATATACAGATCTATACCGTATATATCCGTATATACACGTTTAGAATCGTTTAGATAGCACAACATTAATGGAATCGTTGATTATTATACAGAAATCATATTAAATCATATTAAATCATATTAAATCATATATTAAATCATATATTTATCATTGGATGAAGCTATGGTTGCCATCAACCATTTTTTTGGGGATTTTTCAGCTCCAAAAACATGGCAGCCGAATCCACTTTCAATCCAAGGTGTGGAGGGTCCTACATCAAGCTCTTCAACAGCGAAGGTGGGCAGAATTCGATTCTGGTGCTTCGAGCCACGCTGAAACAAGTAGTACCCTCTGGTAAACTAACATAGCTATGGAAAATCACCATTCTTAATGGGAAAATCCACTATTAATGGCCATTTTCAATAGCTACGTTAAATTACCAGAGGGTAATATGTAGATATATATGATGTAATATGTAGATATTAATGTAGTAATTCTCAATCAGGTCCTAATCACTTCAGCCATGAAACGTGATGATTCTTAGGTCACCTTTTTTTTCAGAGAAATCCCTTAATTTTCTGTAGTTAAATGCATAGAAAGCCATAGAAATCCAGTAACGACATCTATCGACATCTTTTTTTGAGCAGTCACTGCCTCGCAGCCTAGGCCAGAATGCCGAGGACTTCGATTCCGACACCCGTTCCTTGGCTCCAATGCGAGCATCGATTTTTTTGCAAATAAAGGACCATCTGATGTCGAAACATGTCAGTGTAGTTTAAAGATGCTTCAGCTATGGTTTTCACACAATTGCAACCGCCAAACTCTTGGAGCCTTATATCAAAAAATCAATGGATAAACATGGGGATGTGCACGATGGGTGGCCGACCCATTAATCACAGGTCAAAATAAAAAACGTCACTGGTTGGTGGTTTGGAACATGGCCTTTATTTTTCCATATATTGGGAATGTCATCATCCCAACTGACTTTCATATTTTTTGTAGACATCCATGGAAAATGGCCCATTTATAGATGGTTTACCTATTAAAAATGGTGATTTTCCATTGAAACCGGCAGCCAGTTCAGTATTTCTGGCTTTTGGGAAATGCTAAGCGTCACCTGCGCAGCACATGGCGAAGCCATTGCCAGTGGAAGTTGACACCAAAAAAGTCCCCGAAGTACCAAACCGGCAAAGTCCACGGCAATTTGGACCGATTTCTTTAATCATCGCTGTTTTTTTTCCCAGCTTCATCCACCTTCATCCACCTTCCATGGTTGTGTTTTGGGCGCTCTATGGTTTTCTCACGACATGTTTTTCATCGCTGGTGCATCACTCACCATATGTTCAACCCATAAGATCATCACCATTTGGCTATGGATCAATACCTATTAATACCATTTTTAGTGGGATGAACATCCATTTACCAGCTATTTTGATGTTCACCAGGGGTACATGGTTTTGACACACTGCCATTTGAGTTTTTCATGGACCATGTTTGAACAACGTCGCCGTTGCCGACATCACCAGGCTACGTCATCATGTTTGGCCCTGACCGATGCGGCGCCACCAACAAAGTGCATTTCATCTTGCAGCACAAGTGCCTCAGATCTCCAGATCGGCTGAATAAATTGTGATACATAACGGCATACACATAATTTATGATACATATATATATATATATACATATCATATTATACATATATCATATATTTGATATATATATATATATATATCATATTTTATTTATATATATATATATCATATATTTGATATATATATATATATCATATTTTATATATATATATATCATATATTTGATATATATGTGAGTATCATATATATATATATCATATATTATATATATGTGAGTATAACATATATATATATAGAGGTATTATAGAGGTATTTAAAGGTCTCGTGGTTGTGGGATGTTCTGTGACCACATGCCATTGGCGCACCATCCATCCCTGGCCTTGCCGCTCATCCCCCGTGGCCCGGCAAGGAATCCGGTGAGCGGCAAGTGGGAAGAGAAGCACCTGTCCTCGCCCCCAAGCGTCCCCAGCGAGAAGAAGACGCACCTTTACAGCCACCTGTCCGCTGAGAATGCTGAGAAAACAGCTGCCGAGAGAGGACCCGACCCGTTTTAAACGATTTATTGCCATTGAAGTTCCCCTGGTACTGATGTCCGGAGAGAAAAGGTGGTTGGTAACAGGATCGAAGTAGCTTGTACCTCACCATTCGCTATAGGTGTGCTGCTGCGCCCTGACAACTCCATCGAAGTGCAGGTGGATGGAGAGACTTGGCAAACGCCACAAGAGCCGGGATTGGCCGAACAAAACGCTGACTTAACCCCCCAAGAACAGATTTCTGCTGACAACAATGGGAGTATAAGGAACACATAGGAACACACTATAACACACTCGATTAATGATGTGGGGAGTATGGTCCTTGTACGTGGGGCAGTCTTTCTTGCACCTTTCTTGCAACCATAGTATACATAATGTATACATACTATACAGGATGGCCATGAACTACAACCAGGACTGGTTGGGATATACCTGCAGTCCATGAGTAGTTGGTGGGTGGAAGTGCACTGCCGATATTCATATCGCGGCTGGAAAGATGACGACAGTAAACATTCCACAAAAACCAACAAAACACAACCTTCTAGTCACGGGTTGCCAAAGGCTAAGGTCAATGTACATATACATGTGCACACATATATATATATATACACATACACATCATATATATATATATACATATATATATATACATACATATACATATGCACATCATATATATCTATATATAATATACATCACACACACATATACATATACATACACACACACATATATATATATATATATACACATTATATACACAATTATATATGCATCTGCATGCTAATATAAATACACACTTGCGCACGTTTCAACATGACTTGATGCCAAGAGATCCCATGGTGCGACGTCTCGACTTCACCGAGGAGAAGAGCTTCAGCGGTTCCCTGCTGAAGGATCTGATGCCTGCGGTGAATCCACCCAAGGCCGGCGGGACCGCGGTCGCCGACCGCTCGGATGTGTTGTCTTGAGGTCCATGTTGAACATATTTTAAGCATTTTTAAGCATCCCTTTTTTGGGGATAACCACGTACTGTATATCAATTGTTGATCCTGTTTGAATCCAAGTAGAGATAGAAGTCGACTCCATCACTGGCTTACTTCTAATATGCATGTATATTAACACACGCACACACATAAATAAATAAATAAATAAATAAATAAATATAAATATATATAATATATATATACATATGTGATTTATATATTACTTACCCACAAGGGTTCCTGGGTTCCCTGGGTTTTTATGGGTTCCGATCGCCCCCAGGAGATTGACGACCCCAGCGACAGCAAACCCACGGACTGGGTGGACGATGCCAAAATGGATGACCCCGAAGCCAGTAAGCCGGTCACTGGGTGAGTCGGGCACGGGACTTCTGAGGAAAGCCCAAGAAAAGAAAAATCGAGAAATCGAAAAAGAGGAAATAACATGAAAGAACTACAAATTCGTGGTGACACCTAGCTGCTAGCTGTCATCAAATGTCAATGTCATCAATTTTTGGATCGTTTTAGGATGACCAGTGCAGATGAGGAACATGTATGTATGTTAGTGTTATGTGTGCACATATATATATATATATGTGTGTATACATATATATGATATATGTATATATATATATGTGTGTGTGTGCGTGTTTGTTTTTTTTGTACAAGTTCTCAGATTCCAATTGGCGCACTTGGAGATACAACTGAGACCTTGATCCAAGCAATCAATATTCCCTTGGACTGCCTTGGCACTTCACATGCATCCAAAAACTACCATGGACCCTGAACAAGAGGGTTCAAAACATGATACCCGTCCTGAACATGACACAATCGACAATCTACAATTTTTTGGTCCGAATATTTCTTGAGGTTACCACCCCCCAAAACAAACTCCAGAAAATGGCTTTATGATATCCACCGTAAGCCCTACTTAGCCCTCTTATATAAAGCAACTTACCCTTTGCTGATTTAACACAGCCATGGAAAATGTTTGTTAGAAATATATACATATGTAACATGTATATATATATATATTATATGCATATAATTTGTATATATATATATAAATATACATATAGATGATAAACACACACACACATACACACACACACATATATATATATACACATAGATGATGATTTCCCAATGTAAAATCACCATTTAAGTACCTATCCCCGTCCTCCCCGCTATGTTTTTAACGGCCCTTAGGACGACTGGGACGAGGAGGTGCCGTTTCGCATCGCCGATCCCTCGGCCTCGATGCCCTCGGGATGGCTGGAAGGGGAACCGCTGAAGATCGCGGATCCCAAGTCCAAGAGGCGCCCGGGTTGGGCCAACGACGTCGGAGTTTTCCAGTCGGAGTTTCCCTGAAAAATGGGATGGGGAACATTAGTGCATGATGCTGGTGATGATGATGATGATGATGACGATGATGATGATGATGATGACGATGATGATGATGATGATGATGATGATGATGATGATGTGGTTTCTAGGCGATTTTTTAGGGAGGTTCTCAGAAACGTCCATATATCATCATATATTTGGAGATTTAAGAGCTATGGTGGAACAATGGTGAGTAACACATGAGGAAAAGGATAGTAAACCATCAACATTTTGAGGTAGATTCTATCTTGACTTGTAGGTAGTTACATGGTTCAACATTGAGGTCCCGACCCGCCAAAATATTCAAAGGATTTCCAGGATTTACGCATCCTGGTGGGGGGCGGGGTAATCATAAGTTCAGCGTCCGGTGTTCACAACATGCGATTTTCAACACATGTACTGTAATATTTTGAACCATGCAGTGAATGCATATGGTCCAATAGTTGGATTCACTGTAGTACTTCTTGTCATATTGCACATCACGGCTAGAAGTTAAATGTATTAAATGCTGCCATAATTCCATAGAAGTTAAATGTATTAAATGCTGCCATAATTCCATAGAAAACCGCTGGCTGAGTGCCTCTCAGAATTCCTCACCCCTCAAAAGGGAAGCCTTGGAAGCCTTGGAAGGAAAATCAGGAAACCCCTAAGAATGCCAATAAAAAACATGGTTTTTTCCATTCAGCAGCTGCAAAGGGGGTCCTTGTGCTGTCATGCCTGGCAGTAAAAAAACAAAACCATCAAAAACCCCATAGTTTCCTGTAGTTTTTTTTTCTCAAAGCCATCCATTGTTCATATTGTTCACTGTCAGGCCAGATGATTGGGACGATGAGGAGGATGGCATCTAGACACCGAACATGTCGTGGTCGTGGTGTGCATCCCATTTAGCAAGTGGTCAATGGCCCATATATAGAAATGGTCAAATGGTGTATACCCGATATCTAAAATAGGGATTATTGGGTTGCAGAAGCCAAGTGGGATAGACACACTTACAAAAAATATCACATAATATTATATCACTTAATCAGATAGATCTATACCTTTTTCCCATCCCTATGGGATGTAATACTCTTCGGTAATGAAAGATGGCAATGAATCCACCAACTAAAAACATGATTTTCCCATTTCAATGCCCATATGTTTGAAGGATTTTCCCAAGCATCTTTGACGAAATCGAAGGGTATCAATTGGTTACAAGATGTTATAATTCCCAGGATATCCTCATAGATTCCTATGAATAATCCCAATGAAAAAAAGATCCTTCACCCTGACACCACCTGACAGCCGTTTAATTAAGGTGAATGGGAGGCGCCCGTCATTGAAAACCCCAAGTGCTCGGTGGGCTGTGGCAAGTGGGAGGCCTGGGTCCCATGGGTTTGGCTGCGACAAACCGGGAACGTATGATACGGAAAGCCCGAAACAGATAGTTCTGATGTATGATCTACTACTGTTGTGGGGGGATTTGACTTTTCTGTATTTTCGGGGGCTTGCTGTGAATGATGTATAATTTATATATACAGTACGCAGTACGCGCACGCGCACACACACACACACGCACATACATATATTTTACTGAACATATACAGTACATGAAAGAAAAAATACTGTAGGTTTTCTGTGATTTTTTCTTCTATTTCAGATGTCACTTCTCAAAGTTGTGGCAGCAGCCCTCCAGTGGCCCCGGGCAGGCACCGATGATCAACAATCCAGATTACAAGGGCAAGTGGTATGCCCCAAAGACCCTGGGACTGCTCTGATCGGTCCAAGGGGCATGGCTCAAAAGCTCATTGGACCCGCATTTTGTGGATGGGTTAACAATTATAGCAATTCTAAAAAGGAGAAACAGAGTAAAATCCTAGTAAACTCGTGGCAAAGTGCGTTGTGTTGCTAATTGCTATAAAATTTTGATCAGTGGTACCAATGCCCCAAAAGCTTGGTGGAAAGGTGATGCTAAATGGGCTGATGACCCAGGCCGCATAGGGAATCGAGGTGTTCAGCCGTGGCAAGCTCAGTTTGCTATATGGCCGTGCCAAGGATCGACAACCCCAACTACATTGGCGAGTGGAAGCCAAGGCTGGGAGTGGCGGTTGGTGAAACTTCTGCGGTGTCATCTTGGGACAGCAGCTTGGTAAAGTCTTAAAATCACCCAAGAGTTGTGGGTCAAAATGTTGCACCCCGAAATGGAGTGCTTCCTCTCTGAAACACCAATGAAAACTTTCGACCCAGGTCCCAGGCCCTAGCAGCGGTCCGCATTTCCTGCAGGCAGATTGCCAATCCCGAATTCTTTGAGGATGAGCACCCTGCCTTGGAGTTTTTTTTTTAATGGCGTGGGCTCAACGAAGATTGGGGGTAACACGATGGGTTCTGGCATCTCTGGGATGGCGCCATGAGAAATCCTGAGGAACAAAGGAACAAAGGAACAAAGGAAAATATATCATAATATATCCCATGAATCTTTGTCTATAGGGGATACCCATGTTACCCTTGGGCATACTCCATACTCCTCAGCATCGACCTGCTGAGGAATCCCTATCAGATCCCAACCATCGATTCCATTGGCATCGACATCTGGACCATGGACAAGGGCATCATTTTCGACAACATCGTGGTGGACAAGAACCCCGAGAAGGCGATCCAGGGATGGGATGCAGCCCGACTTAGTGGTTCAAAGACTAGCTTGGATGGACCATAAAGATCCATAAAGTATTGGATGTACCAGATGTATTAATTAATGTAATTAATGTATCTCATTCATCACCGGCTGGTAGCTAGAAGATGCAGCCGAAGCATGGTTTAAGTTCTCCATCCAACCCCTTCTTGCAGCTGATGGTCCTGACTTTGCCCAGGTGGTGGACTTTGGAAAGGCCACCTTCAAAGTGCGGAACGAGATTGAGATGAAGCAGGACGACCTGGCTCTCGTTCTGATTTCTGGATTGGATTCGGAAAAACATATGAAAGTCTGACAAGAAAGCAGCGCGTTTGGGCCCAAAGACAAGAGATTTTCGATAAATGTCCAGACCAAAACTCAGATGATCTCTGAGTTGTGATAGTTGGCTTATGTTGGCTTTGCACTATCCCAAAGAAGGGGAATCTCACCTGCGAAAGTGGGAGATAAGGATATACCGATATACCCAATAAAGATGCAGGTTGAAGAGGCAAAAAAATACAAAGTTGATGAATTCTTTGATTGTTTCAGTAATGCTTATATGCCTTTTCACTTGTTTTGCCAGGAAGAAATCATCAAAATCCTACACACACACATATATATATATAATATAAATCCCTAGCTTTTCCAGGCATGTCACCAGTCAGGCTTCAGCGCTCGTGTCATCCAACATGACAGGACAAGGAAACAAGCTCCGGCAGTTGGTTCCAGGAGTACTTGGACTGGGCACCTTGCTCCGCAGCAGAAATCAGGTGTCATAGATGGGGACGCCAGATGGAACCCATGGCAGGGTCAGGATTGCAATACAAAGGCTAGGCTTAAGGACAACCATAGTTTCCTGTAGGTTCCCCCTTAAATCAACCCAGTGAATGAGGTCGGAGACACTTCAGAACCCCTGATGCATCCAGAATAGGCGACTCTTTGTGAATAAAGGTTGCGTTTTTCTCAAAAAGGAGGTTGGCAATTTTGCAACCATTGCAACCATCATGAAATTGGTGGAGACCAGAATATGTTCGAAACCAGGAACTTCCAAACGCCTTTAAACAAAAATAAAGGAAAAAAAACAAGTCTATGTTTTTTTTTCAGATTTTTCAAGCCGCACCTGAGGTGTTCAACAATCCTGTGCCAGTGCTGATCAGCATCGTGGTACCTTGTCCAACCAAGTCTGGGGGGGATAAGCATGGAATCAGCACAGAGGTGATGATTTTCTCCAATCTTTTGCGCAACTTTCCTTGGGTCAACGCCACGCCAAGGTCTTGTTGAGTGGTAGTTTCCTGTTGCTTAGCTGCGGCATATCTGAGCAACTGGCTGAGCTGGGGGCTGGGTGTAATACATTTTCGGCAAAGTGGTGTGATTAGATAATAAATCATGATAATCATGGACCCATAGCGGAAAATTGAGTTGGCAAATTCAGTTTTCCCACCCAGTCTTGATAGGAAGATCGTCTATACTCTAGTGAAAATGGAAGATGAACAATCAAAAAACATGGTGTGGGAGTCCATTCTCCTGTTGGAAATCACCATTTTGGCGTGCATCCTTGGCTTGAAGTTTATCTTTTTAATGTGCATAGAGGGTTTCTACACCTTGATGAATGCTTGGCGAACGAAGCCAGTTGGTTCAGCTTTTATCTCGGAATATGAGTTTAGTACAAACCTCTCATAGAAAAAACACATCTTATCCCACATATTCCCACAGTACTGTACTTCTTTCATGTGTTTTTCCAGGGCCGGTCCGACCGCACCAATGGCTGAGTGTTGGGATATGTTGGGATATGTTGGGATCCCAGTGGCTTCTCTCACTCCTATCGCTATCATATTCTTGAACATATTGGAGACATATTGGATAATCGTGACTATCAAAGATCACAATTTTGGTCCCTTTCAATTAGTTCTTCTTCCTTAGCATTAATGCCATTAATGTATAGATGATTTCCGGAATGGGAGATCCGATTGTATCATTTTCCCAATTCCTTGGTGATTTCAGCGAGGCTTTGCTGCAGAAGTCCCAGTCCTCCTGCCCCGCCTGCCACAACAGGCACTGGACGATTTTGGGGGACCAACTTGAGATCATCTTGGGTCAAAGCTAAGACTTTGAGAATTTTGAGAAATTGCCCAGAATGTTTGAGGCTTTGAAAAACGGCCAAACATTTGGTTTAACCGCCAGAGATTGGTAATTTTTAGGTGGTTTGCCATGTCACCACCAATAAAACGCTTTTCAGCCTGTCTTCGTGATAGGCAAGAAAGTGGATGTTCAAAAAGGAAATTGGGGATTCGTTTCTTCGAATTGGTGGCAACTGATTCCACACAAGTTGGGTGGGATATCCTGGCGAGAGGCTAGCTATCCCCTTTGATTTTCCGTCCCGAAATGGTGCGCAGGTGAGGGTAGCCAAAGTACGCCCAAAAGAAAGGGGCACCTTGGTCTTCAGTAAGGGCTGCTGGAAAGTTGTTTTTTCGAGTTGCAATGACGGTATCGAGCCAACGACAGAGGAAACAGTCAATGGGTTCCATGGGAATTTATTGGGGTCAGTATATGTGTCAACCAAAGATGTACCAACTATGTACCAAGCACGTATATATATATATATATACACATGTATCAATACCAAGTATATACTATGTGGACTATGTGGATAGTTGGTTCAACTTGTGTCTCAAGAGCCGTCCCAGCTTCGAGGAAAACAAGGTTCAGCCTGCAGAAAGCCCCACCTCCTTTTGCTCTTCATGACTTGAAAAAATAGCAATCACTACAGCAACATGAGCAAAACCAATGGTAACCAATGACACCAGCAACAGCAACATGAACGGCAACAAGAACAAGAACAGGAACAAGCAGATAAAGAAGAACCATTAGAAGGAAAAGGAAAGCAAAAACTGCCACCACCGCAACCACAACGGCAACGTTGCCAAGCAGCCACTGATGTCAAAACCACCTGCGCTGCTAAGGGTACGGGAGTACAGCACAAAAGCGAGGCGCAGAGATGGCCGAAGCTGGGTGATGAACAATCCGTTCCACCTAACACTGATAACCCAAACAAATTGGTTTAATTAACCAAAAATATCTAAATATCTAAATAATATTAATAAATGAATCACCTCCCTCCCAGAAACCCTAAATTGGTATTGGAATGCATTAGATCTACCGGGATTCCGCCTATAAAAGAGGAATGGATCCATTACTGGCGATATCGTTGTTGAACAGCTGAGAACCTGAGTCTAACTCATGTTGGACAACATTGCAAATATTGCAATAGTAGGTCTGATCATATTCTTATTTTCTGCTTGTTGTGTGCCTCGTGCTTGGGTAAGTCCTGTTGGATCCTATAATCCAGCCAGGAATAGTCTTGCACATAGTTTTCATGTGTTTTCTGGAATATGTGAGCATATCTATCTATCTATCTATATGTATATATAACTATGCATGAATAACGCATCCTTCCACTTGTGGGATTTGGTACCTTGTACCTTGCCACTCAGAAGTGTCCTTTTCACGCCAGGTCCGCTTCGCCGTCTGGAAAGAAGACTGAGAAGGTGGGGGATGGATCATCCTTCAAAAGATGGATGATGATGGATTTATATATATACACATATATATATATATATTATATCATATATATATACTGTAATATATATATATATGATATATAATATATATATATTCCCAATATGACTATATCATATGCCACCCATTTTTATGTTGGAGAATGATGGAGAATCCAAACTCACCATGAGTCGCTTCGGTAGGATGTGGGCTGTGGGATATGATGGAAGTCAAGTGGCTCCGTAACACGTAGCCAATAGCATCCGTGAATCACGACGCGCGCATCCCCTAAATACCTGGGAAATTTAGAATTTCCAGGTTGATTGTTAAAACATGTTAAAACATATGCCCAACCCAACTTGGTGTGATTTCTATGGTTTTTGTCTGTACAAACGCCTCCGTTTCAAAAAGGCTGCCGGAGACGATGCCGGAGCTCCAACATCAGAGCAGGAGCAGCGACCTCCTGGCCGACCAAACTAAAAACCTGGTTGGTGGTTTGGAACATAAATTTTATGACTTTCCATTCAGTTGGGAATAATGATCCCAAGTGACGAACTCATATTTTTCGGAGGGGTAGGTATACCACCAACCAGTTTATATATATATATATATATATATCTGATTGGTGGTTTGGAACATTTTTTGATTTTCCCTAGTTGGGATGATGATCCAATCTGACGAACTCCATCATTTTTCAGGGGGGTTGAAACTAACCACCAATGAGTTACACATGATGGTTCCCGGTAACATTGGGGAAACCATCAACATTTGGATCCAAATGGGTCTTGTTTTTTTTTTTGGGGGGGGTTTGTTGGCACCTTTTGCTGATTTCGTCCTATGGTCATCAACCATTGTCAACCAAGTTGTGGTGCCCTGGCCATGCCTGGCCCATTTTGTGTCGATCCAACCTCGGAATCCCACGGAGTCATCATCCTGACTTAAGACGAGCCTCGTTCGTACATGAGCTCGTTTCATGAGCTTCACTAGGGCTTTTGATCAAATATCACATGGTTTTTCCCATGGGTTTCTAGTTTCTGGAAATGGCGGTTCCACAGTTTCAGGGACGAAAAAATCCCACCCCAGGGCCCCAGTCACAGCCTCGCCGGGAATCATCAGCCCGATTTCGAGGACAAGAAGGAGGACTGAGCGAGCGAGTAGTGAGGATCTGTGCACCAAAGAGGGCCATGAAGCCATGGTGAGATCAAGTGGAATGATGGGAATTCTATAGGGCATCATCCCTAAATGGCCGAGGCCAGAGTGATCCTTGATCACTGCAAGGGTGACTTCAACTTCGCGAGTTAAAGCAGAGTTATCTGGCATATAAATCTGCAGATTTTTTAAAGCAACCAGCCCTGCAGTTGTTAAGCAACCATAGCAAGGGTTGGGGCCACAATTTGCAGGATTTGAAGCAACCGGAAACATGGACCATCCCAAGATGTGGAGGAAATCCGGTCAAGATTTCCCACTAATTCACAGTAATGGCCATCGGATGACTTTACGTAAAAAAAAAAATACCGGAAACCTAGGACCTAGGTTTTTCCCGTGAAATGTGAGATTTATTTGGGAATTTTCAAAGTTCAACCTATCCAATGAGATTGCTATCAGACAACTTAAAAATGGCACTGCTCAACAGGCACAGAACAGCGCCAGATTTTGTGCCCTGCCTGAAGCGCAGGGAAGGGCTGGATCAGCGTGCGGGAACACAGATCAGGGTGGCCTACTACGAACCAGAAACACCCGCAGCATGTGTTTTTGATTGTTTTTGCGTCCAATTTATTGGGATACCGGGATACCAACATTGCAATGTGATCGGTGAAAATGACGATCAAAACTGGAGACAAACCCCATGGTTGCCATGGTGGTTTTGTTGCTGCCCTTTCCCACTCTTCACTGGGGAGGCTTCCAGGAGCTAATAGATGATATGTCAATACCATGGGATCCAAAAAGCCTTGAAATCGCAGACACCTTAGGGAAAAAAACGAACTTTTGGCAAAAAGACGACCTGTTTCTGAAATATGATTATGCTCAAAAGACGATCTTTTCATCAAAGTACTGCAAATTTGTAGACTTTTGGTTCGGATGGTACATATGCATTCCAGGTTTCTCACTTTCGTATCACTTTTGGGGTTAATGGGTAGATTCGGGGAAAACTAATGCCACCTCCCAGACGCTTGGCGTGCTGATTTCGGCCAATTACGCGCGCATCTGGGCGCGTGAAAAACAGCAGTGGGGAAACTGCGAACCATTGCGAACCCAAAGACCAGCAGCCTGGGGAGGGTCTTCAGAAGTCAAGAAGTGAGAGGCGGCATCAAAATCCCGACGACGAAAACATTGACCATTGATTAGGGGGAGATATTCTGGAGATGGTACAGCTGCATGAGTGTCACTGCACGCTTGTTTTTGATTCCGGGTTGGAAGCAACAAATCAAGCATCAGTCATGACAATCCTGCTCTCTCAAGCATTTGCTATCTACAATCTAGCAACACTTTGTATAGACTCTAGACGACAGCCTCATTCTCATTGTTGCGACCATCATCCCCATCATCAGCATAGAGGTCCTTGCTGTCCTTGCTGTTAGAACAAAGTTCACTTCTACACATCTTGAAGACCTCTATCAAAGGCTCCCCAGTTTCGCGGCTCGCCAGCAAAAATTGCAGCGGCAGTGGGATCAAGGTACAGGGCAGGGCCACTACTTTGGGGATGCTGAAGCCATTCCAACTTTTGTTTGACCAGCATTGAACCATTCACTTGTTGGGCATTGCCGTGAGCTACTCAATTTCGATCCATAACAATCTGCCTAGATGCCGCAGGGGGTGACATATGAATGATTACTGGTTGGTGGTTTGACACATTTTCTATTTTCCATTTCATATATGGGATGTCATCCTTCCCATTGACGAATGAATATTTTGCAGAGGGGTAGGTCAACCACCAACCAGATCATATAAATTGGAATTTTACCGACCATAGATTATGAATCTATGAGGCCCATTTGACCCTAGGGCCCTAGTCGTCAGCAGCTGTGATTAGGGATCTGACCATGTGACCAATGGCGGTGAAAAAAAAAAAATCTGCCCTGGTCGTTGCGGTTGGCTCAAGAGTTGGACAATCTGCCGATAGAGAGCTCCAAAATCCGCTCCAAAATCCCACCATGGGAACAGCTTCACCCAATAAGATTCTTTAAAAACAAACTGATGGATCTGATGCTTCAAAGTTGACTTAAATTAAACTTTAAATCATCAGAATCAACATGTTTTGACATCGACATCATATCGCTTGCAGCTTCTCAGATCCGAGTTGATCAGCTTTTTCCAGGCAAAAAAGAGCCACACAGCCCCTCGCGCCGCGTTACAGCGGCGTGCTGTCCGTGCTGCGATGAACAACAACGACTTCCAGCGGTTGCTGACCACCAATGACAGGCTGCTAAATTGGCTGCCCAATGATAATCCCAATGGACCACTGTGCTATATATTCAGAGGTAAATCATGCTATTTTGAATCTATTTCAAGGGGCAGTTTTGACCCATGCCATACCTATGTCCACATTGATATGTGGATGGTCTGAACATGAGAGAAGCAAAGCTTAGGTTTTCAGCTGTGGAAACTGAACAGCACGGTGCTTCGCCATTTGTATAGACCCTGCTGGGCAGTGCCCGGAGAATTTCAAGCCGATACGCATAGAACCTTGACTTCTCTTTTAAATACCCTCTGGTAAACTAACATAGCTATTGAAAATGGCCAATTATAGTGGATTTTCCCATAAAAAATGGTGATTTTCAATAGTTATGTTAGTTTACCAGAGGGTAATCGTAATTAGTTTGATTTTAGCAGACGTAGTTGCACTTTGCACATCTATATGTGCGTACATGCATGTACTCAGGTGTACTCAGGTGTACTCAGGTGTACTCAGGTGTACTCAGGTGAATATATATATATATACACATAGACATTTTATGCCAGATATGAGATATGCATGTGCTTTTAAAAAAACATGTTGACGGAGACGTGTCAGAAACATTTCGGGAGCAATTTATTTTAGGGAATAGTTATGGTGATGGGGTAAGATCAAGAATTATTGTTCGACTGAGTGGTTCAATGATGTTCATTTCAAGATCCCATGCTACCCTAACTCAAGATTTTCCATTGCTGTTGCACAGATTGTTTCACGATGTTACGATGTTCCGGTTTTTTTTCCACTTCAATCCGGACTTCCGGATTTTCCATCGTTTTCCTCAACTTGTTGGAACAAAAATCAGATCTTTCTCCAAACAACCGACAAAACTGGCAGGGAGCTGGTCCAGCAATTGACCTCGCGCAAGAAGCCGGGAGGTGGAGGTGCCCCAGTGCCCTGT
Organism: Cladocopium goreaui; assembly: GCA_947184155.2. NCBI lineage: Eukaryota > Dinophyceae > Suessiales > Symbiodiniaceae > Cladocopium > Cladocopium goreaui. The sequence continues at coordinate 349,487 of CAMXCT020004190.1, read as the reverse complement.
GTTGACACAGGGCTTGGGCTATGTGATGAGCAGCCCGTATCATAAGATATAAGGGTATCAAATCATTGAAATAGATGGTTCATTATACAAATATGGATGATACAGATTCATGGATATTATAATATAATATAATATAATATAGATATATAGATGGTAGATATTTACCATCTATTTCAAGACACTATCAAAATCCATTCGCCCAATTTCTGGATATTATCATTTAGATATAGATGGAAGCATGGATGGATAGATATTCTAGGCTATCACGTGCTTGGGAAACTCAAGCCGTAGCTCCTTGGCTCCCCAGATAATCCATAGATCCAAATTGTTCGCTTCGAACCACCAGGTAGTAATCATGCGGACATTTTTCAGGTTATAATAACTTATAACTATTTCATACGATTTCCTATGTTTGTTTAAGTACGGAAGCATGATATATATATATATATATATTCCGACGTATAAGTATTTCATACTATTTCCTATGTTTAAGATGACTTGCTATATATATATATATGTGTGTGTGTGTGTTTATTCCCGCTGATTCATCCACCAAAAAGATGGAACCTGTAGGGAAGCTGTTTCATTTGTTATGGCCAGGCAAATCCAAGATATTTTTTTTGTTTTTTGAACTACGAAACACGATGAAAAATGTAGGTGGTGGTTGGTGGTTCCGTTGACGGGTTTGACCAACCCCCACCTCATGGCAGGGTCGGCAGGGTCGTTGCGGGGATGATATTTGAAAGACTTGCGATGATTCTGAATTTCCCATTTATTTGTACATCTATATAATCATCTATATAATCATCTATATAATCATCTATATAATCATCTATATAATCATCTATATAATCATCTATAATTAAATCTATATAATCATCTATATTCAATTTTGGGGAATCTATTTTGTCTCGGGGTGAAGGGGCGACATTTTTTTTAAAAGCACATGATGACATTTCCATGCTCATGTTTGACATTTCACATCCCCAGTTTTTGTTGAAAGGCCATTGTCATCCAAGTCGTGTGTCTGAAAGCCTCATGATCCCATCCCCACTTTATCATGTCCCTGAAAATGAACAGAGAGAGAGAGAGGGATCCGATATGATCCGATCATACTCCATCCCTGTTATGACCTGCCATGAAATACTCATAAACCATCATCATAAACCACGGGTTTAATATGGTCTAATATTCTTCAGGACTTGGGGCACAGGCTTGGGTGTATCCTTTGCAGGCGCTGGGAAGGGTGGAAAAGGCCAAGGCAAAGGCAAAGATGACAAAGCCATTGCGCGCATCGCGTTGCTCGGAGATAACCCCTGGTGGTCCACTGGGGTTTTTGGTCCAAGATGTCCGCGGGCACAATGCCGGCCATTTGGAGGTAAACGCAACTGCCATTTTTTTTTGAGGATGGAGTGTGTTATTGGGTCTAAGTGGAAGAACTGTGGAAGAATGTTTGTTGTATCATCTGTTTGGGTCAGGTAAAACGCTTAATAATAGGGTCATGACTTGAGATAGCAAACGGCTTATCAGCGTATAGCACCACCCCAAAAAATAGAAAATTGAATCCTTCTAAACGAGTGGTAATTTGATGTAATTTGCTTTTTTGTTTTTTTTGGGTGCTACAATGTGTGAATCTTAGACAGATTCGCCAAAAAACAGTGGTGGATTTGGTGAAGTCAGTTCCGCCAGCAAGCCGTATGCACTGGCGAAACCGACAAGCCCTCGGTCTGGTGGCGTTTCGTTCCCTCGCAAGTCAGATGCCTGGCTTCCAGCAACGGTTCGTAATTTGTTTGCCTTAAAAAGTAACTTAAGCTATAGATAAATGGAGCTCTTTATCAAAGGGCTGAAGAAAAAAATCGGGAGGAAAAAAACATCAGGCTGAAGAGATTCCATTGATCACAACTCAAGGCAACTTGACAGACCCAGGCGGGCCGCCAAGTACAAGCAAAAAGCCCTGGCAAAGGAAGAGAAGGTGAGACCTGGCTGGCTGCTGACCTTTTTTGGTGTGATGGAAATGGGATAGTGAGATGCTGTTGATGACACCAACTAGTTGCGGTTTTCTCCAAAGCAATCCATAACCAATCCATATTTCCATCAGATGATGGGGCTCCAGGATTCATCTACACAGCCCCAGGCCGCAGAAGATAACAAGTACCGCGATCGCGCAGCTGCGAGACGTGACATGAAGGATGAATACGAAGCTGGGCGATTTTTGGAGATGTGGGGATGCCTTGGGTACAAGCCTCTTGTTTGGGTTCATCGTTGTTTGTTGGATTATGCCTACTTCGAGGGAATATGCGAGCATACTATTTCCCAGTCATTAGTGGGTTTCACGATGTTTAATGGTACAAGCCAACTACCAACCATGTACTAAATCGGCTTCCTTACAGTTGTTCTGTCCTCTATGTGAGGATGCCTCAAGGCAACGTACTTTACGTTTGACCTATTTCTGGTAGGGACTGTTAGAAGATGAAATCAAAATGAAACAGCAGTTCAACATGAACAAATATGACTTTTGGGGAACCCCAAACACTGCTGAACTAATACCTGCGGATTCGATCACCCAAGGTTCATCTCAGTGAGTTTATCAGTGGTGACGCCATTTTTTCCGCCTCGAAACGGCAGTGATTTGCATGCCATGCTGCAACTGGATGTCAATGTGTGATCAACTTGAACCGAAAATCCCCAGATCTTCCCACATTCTTCCCATATTTTCGAGAAAATCGCCATATTTTTGGTCACCCCAGCTGAGGGTCATCGATCCCGAGCTAAGGAGAAAGTCGCTGCGGAATTCGAAAACCATGGTGAAGTCTCAGTGGAACAATCCAAATACCTGGGAGGCTGGCGGCCTAGCGGCGTCGAGTTGTGGTTGACACCATGAAAATGTCAACCCTGGATTCCTGGATTTTGATAAACCATGGTTTAATGGGAAAATCATCTATAAATGGGATTAATAAATGAATGTCAACCCTGGATTTTTCTAAACCATGGTTGATTAATTGGGGAAGTTACTACTCCAATAGTCATTTTATCCAATACTTAAATGGTATCCCCCAATCTCAAACACCACTATGCTAACTATGCTACGTGCGCAGCAGTTTTATTCGGTGAGGGTTTTATGCTAACTATGCTAGCGGTCATATGCATCCTGGATGTGATTCTCATATTTGACGTCCAAACTTGTCGCTTGGTCAGAACCGCTGTTGTGCCCATTTCGACGGAGCATCACTGGAATATCTAACCGTTAGTTGTTTTGCTTAGATACCCATGGTTGAAGATTCCGTTGGATCATGTCAATGTTAATTCCCTTTTTTAATTGTGAATTCCTGTTTCCTGGTTACCTGCTCCCATAACCTTTGTGGATCAGGTTTAAATCCCTCAGTCGGTTAAGTCAGATCACCTTTTCCCATGTAAAAAGCACAAGGACAGTCAAGGACATCTATACAACAACTGGTTGGTGGTTTGGAACATTTTCTATTTTCCATTTCATATATGGGATATATAATCCCTCCCATTGACGAACTCATATTTTTCAAGATGGATAAAACCAGCAACCAGACCATTTTTTTTCTTGCTAAAACATCCGTACGTTTCATCTTCGGCGGTTAAATCCTGTGAGATCTCCCGATGGTTGGCTCACTCCCAATTGTCTTCCTCGGTTGATGGAAACGTCGGTTGGACACCCCGTTTGTTTGGCTAATTCCAGGGTTTAACCATGTTTAACCCGCAATCCATTGATCCTCATATTAGAAAGTTGCTTATAAATCCAGCATACAAACATATCATATGAACATATTATCTGGGTAAATTATAACGACCTCACTGTTCTCCCTCACTGGAATCATGGTTTATAAGGGAAATCATCCCCAAATGGCCTTAATTCAGGTTAGTGAAATATTATAGTTTACCCAGTAATATACGAACCATTCTAAGATCCATCCCATGATGTCTGACACATCACCATTCCATCTTTCCATCATTCCATCAGCTTACCGCTTACCCCAGCCCCGTGGCGTCGTGGCTGCCTTTTCGAAGGCGACTTGGAGCACACGCATTTGGTGAAGGGCCTTGACTTCGCCCTGCTGAACAAGGTCCGTGCAGAGTTGAACAAGCAGAAGAAGGTGGAGGAAGTCCAGTCGCTGGATGAATTTCCCGCGAGTCGAACAAGGGGGAAAGGTGATGAAATAACTGGGAACCCAATGCTTCCGAAGGATAGGTTTACTAAGTTCGTTATGAAAAAAAGGACAGGTTTGACCAAAGGCTACAATTTTACCCCAAAATAACATGAAATGATACTTTTTGGTTCATGGGATTTATATGGATTGATAACCCAACCAGGCTGGGACATCTGGGACTCGGGGCTCATCCTGGTTGCCACAAACCTACCATCCGCAAGTCACCATTTTGAAAAGGCTGAGATAAACCTACCATAACCCAACTGCTAGGGGTATTTATATGTATTATAATATGTATTTATGGCATTGAGTTTCCCACAGTACTCACAGTAGTCCAGAAAGTTGACGGAGATGATTGGGTTATAATATGTTATAATGGGAATTGTCTACTGCAGTATGTTGGGTTTTTAAATCCATACCACGGAAAATGAGGGTATACACCGACAATAATAGGATCCGACCAGAAAAACGTTGACATTTATGGGATATCAACCCCATGGAGGGCTAGAGTTTCAACATGGAAAACAGGGGTTGGATGGTCCTTACCATCCCCCAAATTAACATAGAAAATCATAGAAATACATAGACTTTGCCATGAATTGGGGGCTGGAAGACCATTCTCTCGAAAAGTTGGCTATTCTCAGAGTTGTTGTATAGTTGAGAGATGATAATTTTCGTTCATATCATGGGGATATAATGTACATGTTCTAATTCCATAAATTATTTTGGATTGTTAGTGAAATCCCCGCTGGTCGGGGACATTCGCTTCAAAGTCAAATGATGTCGGGTTTCGTAATTATTTAAGATTAAGATTTGAAGTTAACGAAAAAATACATTGAACCTGAGCATAAACACTTGCGAAAACAGAATTGAATCGTAATGTCATGTCATTTCATGGTATATCATGGCCAAGTTCCATGTTCGGAACACCGTAACGATCCCATTGAAATCCAGGTGTTGCACCCAGCTGAGGAAAGCGAAGCAGCAGCAGAGAAAGCCGGGCGAGAAGGGCAAGCGCACCTTTGAGAATCGAATTGCCCCTTGGTTGAAGTCCCCGGCAGCAAGGTGTGCCCCCAAATGTCTGGTTGCTTAACCACACACTCATATGTAATCATATGTGTACATATGTGTACAACATATTTGGTCAAATACTGGGGTTGATGAGGTGAACAAGCACTTAATGAGGCCTTATTTGTGGCCGGGGTTCCCTGTAGGTATCTTTCCACAAAAAATCGCTGGGTTAGGTCACTTGTGGTTTGTGTTGATGATCCCTGAAGTTTTCCCGTGTCAGTCAGTAGGTGTGCTGAATCGTAACTTATCCAAGGATTCTATGACAACGCTAGCCATCAATCCAGCCACGATAAAGTTGCATCGGCCGATTGGACCGCAACAATCCACTTCTAAATGGGGCAAATCCCCCAGTTATGGGACTTCCAACCCCGAGCCCGCCGTGAGGCGAAAAATGTGTGGTTGACAGTGGTCGATACCCTGCATCCGCACCATAGTACCTTCAAGGCACTGGAATGATTGGAAATGGACTGGGGCAAGTATCCTCAAATGGCCTTGCTCGAGATTAGTGAACTATCATACTATCATAATTCTCATAACTATCATCATGTCATAATTCTCATAACTATCATACTATTAGTGAACTATCATAGCCATTAGATCATACCCTAATATACTCTAATTCTCTAATTGATCCAGATCACTAGCCGCACTAGCCACTTGATCTCCATTTCACGAACCGTTCAAGATTCCATACTTTTTTCCCATGGTAACTCGTAAACCAGTCCTGAGTTACCTCTTGGAAACGATTCCTGGCCACCCATGACCCACCGAGTTAGTTGGTACCAAAGGTGATTTTTAGCCAGATTCGGAATGTTATCTGGTGATTGTGGCTGGTTTTGACCGAATTCTCCTCAGTTATCCATGAAAACTATTGAAAACTAACTACTGCACTGACTCAACCTGGAAAATCATCTCCCATCTGAGTACAGTTTCTTACATCGTTGTTAAAATATGTTTAAATGATTTAAACGTATATAACTTTTAGTGGCTGGGGATATCCGATCAATCCCCAGAATGTTGTTAAAATATGTTAAAATCATCAATCCGATCAATCCCAGTTGTTGGATTCCCATCGCGGCTGGCACCGCAGCTTCCGTTGCGCATCTCGCACTCGCCAGGAGAGGGTGCAGAGGATGGGTAAAGCCATCGCGCAGGCAGATGAGACTCAATGGGACAGGAAGAAACATCAGAATATATGTACAGTATATATAATATGTATATATATATAGATATATAGATATATTTCGGTGATTGAATTTATGCTTTGAATATTCAAGTGGGAATATCGGAATATAGATTTAGATATGTCACATATATACGTATCAATAGTACATATACATATTCAAACAATTTTATCCACATTGATTTTTCCTAAAGAAAAAACTACACATTCGTTGGTTATATATGAAAAGATGTATATGCATATTACGTGTATCATATTATCAATGGATTGGAATAAGGGAAAATTTACAGGAAAGCCCCATATTTAATGGGAAACTCTATGGTTTCCTGTAAATTTTCCCTTAAACCAATCCATTGATATTAGTATCACTACCGCCCAGGGGCATCACATCCGCAATGCGCCCACCATGTTTCTACCTGGGCGCATGGCCTATGAGTTTGACACGGAGCTTGAGCTGCTTGGCCTTACATCCTGGGTAAACCTAGGCAACTGGGACTTAGATGGGCCATGGAATTAGTCAAGTAGTTAAGTAGTTACTGTCATAGAATTGGATTATGGGAAAATTTACAGGAAATTCCTATATTTGATGGTAAAAACCATGGTTTCCTGCAGATTTTCCCTTAAACCAATCCAGTGATACTGAATAGATTGTCATTGGGGATATCTGTGGCTACATTTTCGGATCAGATCTTTTTGAGGTAAAAAAATCGGATCAAGTTTGCCAATCCCATGGCACCCATGGCCCATCCCAGAAGATTCATAGCTTCAGATTGTTGGATCTATGAGTGAGAGAATAGTAATAGTAATAGTTCATATCCTGAAAAACGTCATGTTTTTGCAGGTTATCTAAGGTTAGCCATGCAATAAACCGTGGCAGGAACATAGACCCAAAAATGGTATAATATTGTTATATATGGGGGTGGGTCAAAACCTATTATTACCAATTTTAGTAAGATAAACATTTATTTACCAGCTATTTTGCGGTTCACGAGGTGCCAGGGTTTTGACCCATAGTACCCATAGCCATATAAATTTGGGATAATTTGGGCCCTGAGGTGTCGGCTCTTGGCAAGAATGGTCACGGGTCATAGTGTCATAGAACATTCTGAGGTTCAATAAGCCCACCTTCCACCTTTGTTTTGGAACTCCAATCTTGCTGGTTGAAATACACATTTTGTTTTTTGGCTAAAAAATAGTGACCCTCTGGTAAACTAACATAGCTATGGAAAATCACCATTTTCAATGGGTAAATCCACTATAAATGGGCCATTTTCAATAGCTATGTATGTTTATCAGAGGGGAAACTCTGTGATGTAAACTTTCTGAAGGTTTTCCATCATGGCAAAAATCTTTTTCCAACCCAGGATGGGCAAAACGGATATCCCGAGAATCGTGTACATGAGCAAAGAGGCGATTGATGATACCGGATACCGGGGGCATGTGGTAGACTTGGTAGACTCAATAACACCAACTAGTAACTAGTATATATATAATATATGTATATATGTATAATATATGTATATATATATATTATATATATATATGTAAGCAATGGTTGATGTTTCTTGTGAAGTGATCGCTTTTCGGATTTTTCAAAAGCCGGTCCGGCTGTTGAGCAACCGGGGGCCCGGGGGCTCAATGTTCAATGTGTACATCCCAGCCAGCAATGGCTTAGTCTTTGACATTTTTCATAACATGAGGCGATCGTGGGATGAACCGTTGCTGGTAAACCCTGAGAAGACCAGTGGATCCCTCTGTGGCTTTCGAGACTTGCAGCCTGCGGTGGCCAAGTGGCCAATCATCTCCTGGTACTTGGATCAAAGTCCAGCCAGCAGAAATCACTGGGGGGTAAGTCACTACATGATTTTGTTGTTTGTGTTGCTCATTTTCTGTAAAAGTCCCCAACTTTTCACTCCCCCGGTTCCCAAAAAGTCATGGAGGGCACCAGGGCACCACGATTCCTCTCCGACAGGAGGTGGCCCCCAGTGAACGAAACAAGTCCACTTCTGGCATGCTCCCAGAGACCGCAGTTCGAGCAACCCGGCAACGGAATTGGGGCGCTGGGGCTAAGAGACGGTGAAACGGTGATTTGGATTTGAACACCTAAAGAACAATGAAAAAAAACCATGATATTCTTCGATTCTTTATGTTCATTAATTAATCCGTGCCGTATCTACATTGATGAAATACTATGTTCAATTGCGATGGGGAGAGAGAGAGAGAGAGAGAATGGGAATGAGAATGAGAGAAAAAGAATATGTCGATCAACAAAATTAAATGATATATGTTTTTTCCTTTTTTTGGGGGGCAGAATCAGTTGGACGGGCCAGAAAAGTTGTCCAGATTCTTCAAACTTACAAAATATTCCCAGGAGATGTCAATGAGAACAGGCTGTGCATGTATATAGATGCCATATGATGCCATTAGGTGTGCAGCAACAGTTGATCCCAAACAAATGCTCAACACACATCCTAGGAAGACGAGCAGACACAGATACCACGTATGATTTTGTTACACTGTTACATCTCATTTCTCCAGCATTCATAGATAGGAAACTCATGTTTGAGCCCTTTTCCTTTGACATATAAGAATGCCCCAGCTTCCGGCAACACGACGATAGACACATTCTACCAATCCACCAAGTTCCAGGGTTCCAGGTCCGGGATGCCATGCAAAAAGCAGCGGAGATGAAGAAAAAACGGAAGGAAAAGCAGATGGCACAAAGTGCTCAACCTCAGCACTGGAGTGGGGGGTCATGTGGTAGTGAAGCTGAGCACGCTCTATTTTCCTGAGTATGGTTGGTATGATTTGGTATGTAACTTGTTAAACTTATCTGGTTCTAAAAGGGGCCTATCATTGTTGAGTGTGTTTGTATTGTGTTCGTGCTTTCGATGGTGAATGGATAGCATAGCCCTTGACGGATTTGATCTTGGGAAAAAACGATGAAACATGCTGGAAAAGAAGACTCTATCAATCTTTATCTGCCCCAAAAAATGTCATATCAGTCATATTCGTAATCATGTCAAATGATGTCAAAATCCAGTTGTTCATTGGTGAACCCCTTGAAATCCCCTTTTCTTTTCGGATTTTTTTGAAGCTTTCCAGGGATCGGCCCCACGCACCCAAGGCGTCAGCGCTTATGCCCCGCAAAAGGTGGATGTTGCCAGGGTCAAGGCGCCAAGATGGGCCATAGTTTGTCAAAATAGGTAAATGGAGTACATATATATATATGTAATTATATAATATAATTATATATAACTAACGGTTAATGTTCCACTGATTCTTTTTTGAAGATGTTGTATGTCTTTTGATGTTCATCAAGAATGGTCAACATGTTGCAGAGTCTGAGCATCTGAGCATTTGTCCAGAGCTATGTTTTGCTTTGGAGCCAAGGTTTTGGATATAAATCAAGAAACAGTTCGCTGCTGGGGAGCAAGGTGCTTCACCCACCTTCCAGCTATGATTAATCAATCTTCCATTTTGCCTCGGCCAGTGCTACAAAACACCTCAAAAACCATGGATTTAGTAGGGTTTTTATCAACACATATTTGGGATCATAGGGGCCGATAGGGGCTGAATATGAGGGGACTGAGATTACCCTCGGGTAATTTAATATAGCTATGGAACATCACCATTTTCAATGGGTAAATCCACTATTTCTATGGCCATTTTCAATAGCAAACTGTTGACATAACCAGAGGGTATAACAAAGCCAAAAAGGTTTTCCATATATTGGGAATAGTAACCCCAACTGACTTTCATATTTTTCAAGATGGTTAAAACCACCAATCAGTAGATATTGGGGGACTGGGAAAAAACCATGCGAAGCAGCACCTTGGGACAGGCTCGCGACAGCGACAACGACATCTTCTCTGGGGCAGGATCCTTCGACGCCAACGACTCTCGGAGATGGCCCATGGTTTCATGGGGGATTCCAGAAATTGGATCCCAAAATGGATCGTTTACAATATAAGGATACATAAAATCCATGAAAATTGTAAACGATCCATTTTGGGATCCATTATCCATGGATTATATGTATTTTCATGGATTTTCCATATGGATTATATGAAATATATCAGGTTATAATGGAAAACCCATGAAAATCACAAAAAAAACGGATGATTTAGGGGTATCCCCATTTTAGGAAACCCCATCCAACCACATCCAGTCAAGCCAATTTCCGCATGCAGCATTCCCAAGGGTAAGTTCAAGCGATAAACATGACCATTTCTACGCTTGTTGGCACATAGTTTTTTGGCGAGGTGATAAACACATGCCATTTTGTACTGGAGAGGTGGATAGCTGCAAGATGTGTTGATCTTGGAGCGCTCACTTTTTAGACATGGAAGACCTCTACAGCCAGCCGTTTGTTTGTGGCAGGCTGAGAGATCCATAGTTCGGACCCGCTTTTGAGCAGAACAAACCTGAAGCAGTTGGGATGAGGAAGCGGTTGGCAGTGCCAACTCAGCATGGCCAATCCCCGGTCATTGGATCCTGCTGAACCCAACCTGACCACCGAAATCCCATGCTTTGGCTGAGGAGTTCGTGCAGAAGGCGCGAGCAGAGCAAGCCGCAAAGCGTGAGAAGGAAGGCATCAAAGAGGAGAAGGTGAAGCTGGAGGTGAAAAAGGAGGAAAAAGAGGAGAAGGCGGACAAAAAGGGGGGCGGAGGGGTAAGGCATCTACCACACATGCAAGACATTGTACGTTGTAAGACACTATGTATATTGCAAGATTGAGTCTGACATCATATTGAAATCATCTATGAAACATTAACTGATGAAGATGAAATTTAGGTAAATCATAGGTTGCTCAAGGCTCAATCATCTCAATCCAATCATATGCAACTAACATTATCCAGTAAGATTGAAATCCATTTTGAAATGATCTAATCCAACTGGGGCTGTGCCACGATGGAAACTGGCGTCCAATTAGCCCAATTCGCCCAGTTTGCCCAGGGTGGAGTTGCAGGGGATTTGCAAACCCAAGTGATATCCTCAATGGTAATAATATAATATATGTATAATATATTATGTAATATATTCTGATCCAATTTACAAAACTGATCAACTATTGTAACTCCATGGCTCATCTAAGTAGTTTACTGGTTTGATCCCGGGGTGACATGTACTCAGGAGGTCAGGAGGGCCCATGTGTTTCAGGTCAAAAAGCCCTCCTACTTTGACGATGCGGGCGATGAGAAGTACCGCAGCTTGGCCAGGAGCGATGAGAATAGCTGCTAATAGCTATAGGAAGTGGGGTTCATTGCTGTTTATTGCTGTTTCTCCAAAAAATAGGAAGGAACCGTTTTATGAACCTTTTCGTTGCCTAGATCCCATTAAACCACCATGAAAAAAATGGAATGTACCATATATGAAGTTATATGAAAACCATATATTTTCCCAACATTTCCCAACCATATCTTCCTTCAAAACCCCCCGATCGGATCATCCTGGGATTCTGCGGGACGACCATCAATGACCATGGCACCATGGCACCGGGCGGCTGGGCGGTGCTCCAATGGTCCAAGGCCAAACTCCCAAGGGTCAATTGGACTTGGATGAGATCGAAGTGGAGGACCATCCGATTGGTCGGGTTTTTTGGTAGAGAAATGGATGAGAATCCTCCAGGATTCACCATGGAAATATATGGAAATTAATATGGAAATGGACAACCGGCAGGTTTCCCCCGGGAAAAATGAGGCTTTTGAATGCTTTTGATGGGTTTCGATATAAGATGATATAAGTATCTATGTTAATTCGTTGGGTGCTGCTAAAAATGAACAACATCTATGGTGTTGTGGGCCTAAAAAAATCACCCATACCATCCCACGCCCAGCAGGGTTTTTTTGTTGGAGAACTGCAGCTGATACCGAGTCTCATCTGGATATCTGTGATTGAAATTATATACCCTCTGGTTATTTAACATAGCCATGGTATAGATGGCCCATTTATAGATGGTTTACCTAAAAAAAATAGTAATGTTCCATGGCTATGTTAAATTACCAGAGGGTAATTGCTTTGAAAGATATTTGTTCATCTGTTCATCCATACTTTTGCCGCAAACCGGTTGAACTTTCGTACGTGCTGGATTCATTGGGTTAGTTTTCAGATAATATCTACATCATACGTGAACACATTGATGCTGTCCAGCATTTTTTGGCAGGTTTTTCCATATTTTTCCCCTTCCGGAAAAACAATCCTGGGACAAGTTTCACATTGCAGCCATCAGACAGCTCCCCGTGTTTCACGTGGCAGGAATCGACTTTGGAGCCTGGTCAGTTCCACAAACCCACGGGGCGATTCGATGCCGCCAAGAGATTTAAGGGCGCAAGCCGCTGGGGCAGAAATGGATCGGTGTCGATAAAAAAATCATCCCAGGTTCATCCCATCAACTAGTTCATTACTTCGATAGGTCTGAAAAAGCAATAGAATTGAGACAAAACGCATACATGTTACAAGCCAGATGGGGCGGCGTTTTTTTTTTTGGTATAGATAATTATAAAATATTATAACTATATCTAATCTATCATAATCCAAGCACTTAGATTTTTTTAAGAAAACAAGCACCTTAAATTAAACAGCTACCGACCTTAATTTTGCCGCCAAGGGAAGAACTGGGTCTTCAAGTTGGGTGATCAAGGCTTAGGATACTACGAGGCGTGGCCAGGGCAGGACTTTTTCGCCAGTCCCCAGGCTGGAAATTTTGGACAACTGTAATATATGATGATGATATAATGACATATGGATATATATATATATATATGTTTTTATGTGTTTTTGATATATAATAATATGATGAATATGGTGATATGAGTTTTTTTAATCATATCAGAAAATCTATAGATTATACATGATCATACACCATATTCAGTATATAGAAATTGTAGATACGTATGTATCACTATTTTGCATCTACATGTATATAATGGATTATCATGGCAATTTCGATGATAACTACGGACTGATGAGAATTATTCCCAAACACATGATATGGAAAAATTGTAGTTGACAAGTCAGGGGTTACAATTTCATGGCATAATCGAATATACTTGATATGGTATACGTGGTAACTGACAGTTATATTCCCCCTAAAATGATGAACACTATAAACATATGCTTACGTCAGGGAAGTTGCTATGCTAATTATTGACAAATATTCTTTCCGCCCTGAAATCATGAATATGAGAAACCATGGCTTTCAAGTATCTAAAAGTTCCATGTTTATCTAGTTTCCCAGTGGAAAAGAGGGCGTTTCCGCGTTTCGGGCGCAGGAAGTGCCACCGCGAAAGAAGGTCGAGACGCCAGTGGTGGAGAAGGACCCACGGAAGCGAAAGGCCAAAGCCAGCAGCGGACCACAGGGCATGGGCAATCCAGGCGTCTTGGCGGGGTGGACATGTCTTGGACATGTTGGGAAAAGGGGAACAACGGGAATTTACTACAGTAGTAGGTGTAGTTTCACATGGAAAATGGTTGGAAAATGGTTGGACAACTTTAAAGTCAGTTTACAGTTCACTATTTGCAACGGAAATTGTTTGTTTTTTGATCTATTGGGGCGGTGTTATGTATGCCTCTTATTACCCCTTATTATGTGATGATATAGTCTAGCTTCTTTTAAGATGCATGCAGGGTTTTGACTGGTTAGCCGGGGTGGGTCAGATTGTCCTGTAACAAGAGCAAAAGCTAACCACATATTTCGCTACTCCAGTCAGCTTGTGGAATTTTGATCCCAAATCACTCGCAGAATCTTGCAAGGTTTGACTGGCCAAATTACATTTGTTAATTTCTTTCAGTCACGTTGTTGAGCTTGTAATCACACACGCATACCATAATTATACATATATAACTATGTATATATATAAATATATATATATACACATCATTATACATAAAATAGGTATATATATATATTATGTACATGCATAATCATGCATATATAATATAGTTATAATATGATTATAACCTTTCACTACTCCACGCCATGGATCAACCCTTAAGGCAACGACGCCTATGATGAGCTCTTCCCAAGCGCCATGATGGGTGGAGCCATGATGACAACGCACAGCGATGACAGCGATGAGGAGGATGACAAGATCCTCGTCACAGCCCATTTTGCCAGTAATCCGTCAGCAAGCCCTGGTGGATAATAATAAACCTGCCATGGTTAGATCTGTGGAACCACATCGGCTGAAAAGATATTCCCACGGATTCCCAGAAGTGGGAAATCTACAGGATAACCTACCCTCTGGTAAACTAATATAGCTATTAAAAATGGTGATTTTCCTATATTTTTAATATGTTTACCAGAGGGTAAAAACCAGTCAAATGCTTTTCTGAAGATTCTAAAACAAGGTCTTGGATTTGTTCTAGAATTGTTTGGTCGCTCACAGAGCTAAATGCCTCAGCCTGATGGGCCACTCAGGCTATGCAAAAAAAATATGGGCTCTCCACGTCTTAGTGCATTTCAAAATTCTGTTCCATTTGCCACCCTTGATCATCTTTGAGAACAAAAACGGTCTTGCGATGTCTTGCGTCTCCCTCAGATCGCCCCCTCAGGAAGAAGGATAAGGACAAGAAGAAGGGCAGAAAGCTACCATTTGGAGAATATGGTTCAGATCCCATAGAAATGGTGATGAATTGGGGATGGTTTGTGGCAGCCAGGGTTTACCACATCGGCATTATGTGAACTTAAGTGTTGAGTTTCCCATAGCTCCCACGGATTCCCAGGTTTATTGGGAAACCTACTTGGAGGATAACCATTTTCACGGAATTTCCTCTGGTAATTACTAATATAGCTATTAAAATGGTTTGAATGGTCAGATGTTTGTTCCTATATTTTTAATATGTTTACCAGAGGGTAAAAACCAGTCAAATGCTTTTCTGAAGATTCTAAAACAAGGTCTTGGATTTGTTCTAGAATTGTTTGGTCGCTCACAGAGCTAAATGCCTCAGCCTGATGGGCCACTCAGGCTATGCAAAAAAAATATGGGCTCTCCACGTCTTAGTGCATTTCAAAATTCTGTTCCATTTGCCACCCTTGATCATCTTTGAGAACAAAAACGGTCTTGCGATGTCTTGCGTCTCCCTCAGATCGCCCCCTCAGGAAGAAGGATAAGGACAAGAAGAAGGGCGCGGATAAGAAGAAGGCCATCAACGAGGATAGCGTGGCCGCCAACAAAAAGGGCGCCGCGGCGGAGTCTTGGCCGAGAATAGCTGAGAGCTGGGGAGGAGAAACTCACCCTTTACCGGTGATGTCTGATAGGGGTGATGGGGAGGATATTTTGGTAGCCACCTCCAACATGTTCCGACATCTAGATCGTGCAACTTGCTGCGGGATAGATTGCGGCTTGCAATACCAAGTTTCAGACCCTGTCGGAGGGTTTCTGGGATATGATACTGTGCGAATACCTTGCAGGATTGGAGAACACATCCAACTTGAAGTAAAGTTAGATTCGATGTCTGTCTTTCAGGGTGACGACCCTTTCCACCAGTAAGAAGAAACATAAGAAACCAGAACTAAACCTATGTTGGGCAGGTCTCATGCCGTTTTCACAGGCTTACTGTTCCCCTTCGTCAAGTTTCCCAATTGACTTGCCATGTCCCATACTTCGTCTGTCAACAAAGGAAGCGAAGAAGCGGAAGATGAGTGAGAATCAGCAGTGGCAAAAGATCGACAACATGATCAAGAAAGGAAAGGTGACTTCTTTGAGCAGTGCTGCCAATACCGCTGATGAAGGTTTATTAACCAGCTTGGAGTACCCTACCATTTTCACGGAATCTCTCAGTATAAACGACGAAGATCACTGTCAACCATTACAGTTGTTGCATGTGGCCCGAATTTTCCACACACAAATCCTTATGTTCAAATGGTTTGACCTTCGCTCTGACCAATTCAGATTGGATGTTCTCATGTTTGGTAGATGTTCGTCCAACAAAAAGCTGCATCTTCTACCTGTTTGATCGAGGCATTGGGGTCCTGTGGTCCTGTTCTCATTTCATCAAGATTGGCTGAACAATGCCCTCCTTATCCTCCTAGCTTCGAAGTTTTCCTTTCCCCCTACCTACTATAGTATACATATAGAATGAATAAATAAGTATAGATAAATAGATAAATAATTATATTTAACAAAATAATTACATAAATAAATATTATAAATAAATAAATAAATATATATATATACATAATGCACATGATATTTTTATTCTATTTGCATCAGAAATCCATTGGGTCGGGCTTTTCCTCAGTCTGTGACCTGTGAGGTGAGTTCCATGGAGAGCATGGAGCAGCAAGCCTCGAAGAAGACCGGGAAGACCAGTCACTTAGCCACGCCTGCTTTCTTCTAACGACTGCTCCGGGCGGAGGAGTCCGCACTGATGGGGGTTGGTTAATGTTGGTTATTTAAGATTGAAAAATTGCTGAACATGTGGAGGAAAAACAAAAGAGTCAACATGTTTTCATATAGTCTTTCCATGCTTTCTGTGATGCTTTCTGTGGCAAACCCGGCGCAGACACCATCCCAAATTTCACCTTGGCAGGACAGCGGTGCAACACCCCGCCAGTTTCACCAAGGACGCCCGAGGGCGTCCACAGCGCCGGTTTGGTGACAAAAAGCTCGGTGGTTTGAGATGCGCGGCTCGAATTTGTCTGGGGAAGTCTTGGACATCCTGAAAGGTGAATGGGGAGTAACATCAAATTGAACGGAAACTAAGGACTAAGGACTGAAATCTGATTTGGATGATTTGGGCTCGAAAACCTTTCAAACCGGCTACATCCATTCCGGAAGTGATAGTCTCCGCCATGGCGGTGACCATGGCGGGTGAGGACTTTCGCCACGGCTTTCCGGTTCAACTGGTCAGCAGATCTTAGCTCACTGGGGTCCTTGTTCTTGCTCCGAAGCTATATGAAGAATCACATATCAAGTTCAGCAACCTACTGCACACATATTTCCACACAAACTCATCGTAGTCGTCGTCATCAGCAGCGGCAGCAGCACCACTATTTGGTGGATGATCCGATGGCTAAAACGGGTCACCAATTTGGGAAGTTTTTGATCAGCTCAGTGAACTATTGCTGGTTGGTGACTGGTTTACATGGCTGGATTATGACTTTCCCATCATATTGGGAGTTGGGAATGGAATAATCATCCCAAGTGACGAACTCACTCCATGATTTCTCAGGTTGGGGTAGGTCAACCACCAACCAGTATACATATATATCTCAACCATCATTAACCATCATTAACCATCATTAACCATCATTAACCATCATTAACCATCATTAACCATCATTAGACCAGTGGACGATTGAGTTGACCGAGTCTCGTGGATTGCCATGTCACCGCCATGTCGAGCCTTGCAGGCCTGGGACCGGCCTGGGATTCAAAAGTTGATCTCATCACGCCTCGTGCGCTTTTTGTATTGAACCAATATAGCCAGGCTATATGGATTATATGGAGTAGTGATATCAAATGACATCAAATGATATCAACAAAAACCATATGATCCCAGATATCCATAGATATCCCAGTATATAATCTATTATAATCTTATATGCATTATGCAATGTGTGGAGCCTGAATGTTCAAGAAGAAACTCTCCCAGCTAGCTTCAGGAAACATGGTAGGACAGAATTGCGACAACCGAAGGGGCCATCATGGTTTACTACTTAGAATTGTGATTATTATTTTTTACTCTTGTTGTTTTGTTGTTATGTCATTCTTACTATCTATATTGTTGCTATATATGGGAGGATTTTACATTTTTTTTAAAACTATTACAAGTGCAAGTACTTATTGATATCACTTATCACTGTTGAATTATAATCTACACTTCACAATTCATGTTGCTATGATTAATCATCTGGTTGGTGGTTTGGAAGATTTTTTACCTTTCCATATATTGGAAATAATCATCCCAACTGACTGATATTTTCAGAGGGGTAGGTCAACCACCAACCAGTCATGATTAATCCAACGATATCATACCATTGGTTCTTTTTGAGGCCCGCCCAGCTGCGCTTCTCACTTCGTGGGACTCTTGCTACTCAGCTCGATGGGGGCTCAATTGGATGATCATGGACCTTTTATGGTATAGATGGCCCATTGAAATAGATGGTTTACGGTTCTTAAAAATGGTGGATCTTTCCATGGCTGTGTTAAATAACCAGATGGTAAATCTATTTTGGGGATTCTAATAATTCTAATCCGAAATTCAGCGCGGAGTTATGTTGATTGATGGATGATTATGGGATATTTAGTAGGCCCAGTCCATTACAGGTGAATGATAGCCGCCGGGGGAGAAAAAAAACTTTTTTTTTCCTCTTTAGACATCTTTAGACAGCATTTTCCCGCCCTGCTCAGGGCAGCCTGGTCAAATGGTTATGTGCTTATTACAGACCACAGTAGTTTGGGATTGGTTCGGACTTCAGCTCCGACAGGAGGTGAAATTGTGGACTATAGTTACATACTGCCCATATGCAAACACCATTGTTGCAGGTCACACGTGATCCAATTCAAAAGAAATACCGGAACTTAGCTGCTCGATACTTCGCTACGGCGTAGCTACGGAAAAAATCTGTTCTCTTGCTGTGTTTGAGAGGGGCCTGGTGCGTTTGGTGTTCGGGGAGGGTTTCTCATGGGTTTCCCATCAAACTAGCCGGAAGATGACTGGAAGCGTGTTCTTCATCAAACGTGACATGTCGCCGT
The DNA here is from genome assembly GCA_947184155.2 of Cladocopium goreaui. Taxonomy (NCBI): domain Eukaryota; class Dinophyceae; order Suessiales; family Symbiodiniaceae; genus Cladocopium; species Cladocopium goreaui. Next base: position 330,354 of record CAMXCT020004190.1, on the reverse strand, counting down.
TTCGCCGGCCATTTTTCTCTGCAGGGCGCGTACCATAGCGCGCAGGGCCTGCGAATGCTTGAGATGTGCAGAAGAGGTTTCCAGACAGCCCTGCCAACAGAGTCAACTCAACTGCTTCCCAATTCTTCATTGAAGGGAAAAACATCTTCTGAAAGGGTCAAGTCGGCCCCTCATCCCACCTACAGACACACGTGCCATCAAACTCCATCTTAGCCGCTGAGAAAAGAAACTAGTAGGGTTCTGAATCTGTTCGAAGCCCTCGATTCACCCAGAACATATTTTTTCCTGGAACCAAATGTGGAACATCAACCATTGGCACCCCAGGGAGTTCAATTTCGCCGCCATTTGATCTAGAATATATTCAAGACACCCATTGCGAAGAGCCATGGCCTTGACCACACCAAAGAGCTACTTGGCACAGACTGGCAACATCAAACTTGGTGTAACCTGAGAATCACCGGAAGAAGTGACAAGCAGAGGTTTCCTCATCATTTTGACAATTTTGGTGTTTGCAAGAAAGAAGAAACATGTTTTCTTGCTGATGCTTTGCCCTTTGTTCAAACTATGAAGTATACAATTACCGTTTTACTGTCACAAATTCACAAGAACTTCCGAACTGCAAAAGGTGTATCAGATAAAGACTAGCGTTCATGCTAAAATTCATGTTCACTGTTTCTGCTTCCTCTATATTCGCGGACATTTGCAATTGATACGCTGCGAATCTTATCCCCCCAATCAACCTTCGTGGGTGGATGCCATGTCCAACCACCAGCCAGTGAACTTTCATGGATGCTCAAGGGAACATCCAGCGGTTTTTCCCCATATTTGATGCAAACAAAAAACCCACGGTTTCCTGCAGCTACCCCTTGGTAATTTCCACAGCACCATGGAAATCGCCCTAATAGAAATCGATGATTTTACACTTACCCTCTGGCTATTTAACATAGCCATGGTATTGATGGCCCATTTATAGAGGTTTACCGTTCTTAAAAATGGTGGATCTTTCCATGGCTATGTTAGTCATAACCAGATAGTATATGTGCTATAATTTACCCATTCAAGATGGTATTTTTCATTCATTTTCCATCTTGCCATGTTAAATGACCAATGGCGACTGATTCCCAGGTGCCTCCCTGGCCTCCGCCACGGTGAAAGCCGCACCCGCCACACCTGCGCCTGCGCCGGCGGCGCCGGCGGCGCCGGGCGTCGTCCAACCTGGCCTGGTGAAGGCTGGGGGAAACGCCCCAAGGGGGAAAATGCTGGGGGATTTTTTTTAGAGCTTGGGAAAATGGATTGAAGTTTTTTTTTTTTTGAGTGGGCATACTAGCATACGTCCAATTTTTGTCATTGGCATTGGGATGGTATATGAAACTTGTACATCTTGTACTTGGCGAATCTTTCTTCATGGATTTTAGAGATGGCTGAATCTCTTTCATTTCCAACAATAGAGGAGCAAACCCGAAATGGGATACCATGGAAAGCCATTGAAACTCATTTTGCTCGGTAGTTTCATTCTGTTTTCCATACGCCCTTCGATGATTCCAAGTGATGAGCCTAGCATGGGCAAAATCACCAGCCACAGACCCATAAATTATGGTTGGATCTTCATTGGCAAGGAATTCAAGGGGCAAGCCGGCAAGCCCATTTCATTAGTTCACCCAGAAGCTTGAATGCACACAAACACAGAATTGAGTCTGGGGAAACTATGTCTGCCCTGTAACTTTGGTAATTTTTCAGATTTGATGTAGTATGACATTCAGAATGACATTCCCATATTTTCTCAACCATCACTGCTGGGACGACTGAGCTGCCGCACTCAAAGCTGCAGCCCATCGCATGGCAAATCGGCAAATCCATATCCCGCCGGTGGCTTGACAGAAACTCTGTTGACGAATCCGATTTGCCCAAAATCGTATCACATTCTTGCCGGCTTAGATAGTGATACATCATGATACATTAATATTAACATTAATCACTATAAATCATGGGTTACTCTCTGCTGATCAAGTTGGTTTCAAGATGCTTCAAGGTGATTGTGGCTTTCCTAATCGTTAAATATTGATCAAGGCTTCACCACTCTGAGTCACTATTTCCTACTCAGATTGATTGTGGGTTAATTCGTTTAGAAAACTGGAAATCACAGTTAAATAATCACCATTACTTCTCCCGCACTATGAATCAGCATTTGTTTCAAGTATCACCATCAAGATCTCTAAATCTCTGTTAATTAATATCACTATTAACATCTATTAACTATCAAAATCACTGTGACTTTCACTATTAATCACTACTAATCACCATTGATAAGCATCATGAACCCCTGCAAGGCAGGCACGCAGCTGTCCGTGCAACCGCCTGCGGAGCGCGTCAAAGCGTCGCTTTTGTTTTTGGAATGTTGGGGGGGGCCCGTTTCCATGTAACATGGAAATGGTTTAAGGGACAATTTGCAGGAAAACCCTACCCTCTGGTTATGACTAACAGGGCTAGCCATGGTATAGATGGCCCTAATCGAAATAGATGATTCGTACCGTTCTTAAAAATGGTGGATCTTTCCATGGCGAACTGGCTGTTAGTCATAACCAGATGGGATAGCAGCTATGGTTGGTTTCCGGTGATTTGCCCAAGAAAACCAATCCATTGAAACATATTGAAACATGGAAATGGATGGCTGTTTGGTATTGTTTTGTATTTTTTTAGGCATGGTGATATCGTATCATCGCCAGTAAAGAAACATAATGTTATCACCCGTGAAGAATCATTGTAACTAGTTAGATCAAAGATCATGCGATCAACAAAGATACGTTCAGGTAGTCATAATACATCAGAACCCATCACATCGATGATAATTATGATAATCAAACAACTATGAATTTTATCAACCAAACTGAGTCCAATACAAGTCAGATTATATAATTCATTTATAATCCAAGCAGATCTGCCACAACTATTTATACAAATGAAATCAACTGAGTCAAACAAATCAAATGAATCAAGTTCTGATCGAGCCAATTGGTACAATTGAGTATGCCCAACAAATCAGGAAGTGATCATCAAAAATATCAAAAATGTCGAACACACCCCAAGACTTCCCAAGACACCAAAATTATCATTCTTTTATGGAGAAAATCATCCAAAAATAACTGAACATTTCCAAGAAAATCCTCGGAAAGTCCATCGAACTCCGAAGAAAAGTTGGGAAATTCAGGATATTTCAGGATCCTAAAATGGGGGTACTGTACCATAATATGGGTATGGATCAATACCTATTAATACCATGTTTAGTGGGATGAACATCCATAAATCCCAGCTATTTTTGATGTGAACTACAGGGGTACAAGGGTTTTGACACACTGCCATATACCATCTAAAACCACCTTTTGGGCGTTTTTTTTCCCCATTTTCCAAGGCTGGAGGCCGCCCTGGAGGCGGAGCCCTACGACTTGGGCGCCTGGGACGCGCGGCTGCGTGAGGCGATCCAGGCGTGGCACGACCGAGGCGTAGCCATGATACCTGGTTGGTGGTTTGGAAAGATCCACCATTTTTTATAGGTACCCTCTGGTTATGTCAAAATAGCTATTGAAAATGGCCATAGAAATAGTGGTTTTTCCCATTAAATATGGTGATTTTCCATAGTTATGTTAGTTTACCAGAGGGTAAACCATCTATTTCTATGGGGTAAAGCCATGGTTAAAGCCATCAGCAAAGTTAAACCTATGGCAATTAATTTGTAAAGTGAGGTTAAACCCATGGTTAAACCCATGGTTAAATCCATCATTACCCATGATTTAATCAATGTAAAACTTTACTAATAATGGTGGGTGCATCTGTAATCTGTAATCTCACTAAATGATGGGTAATGATCATTTTTGATGTGGGTTGGTGGTTTGGAACATGGCTTTTATTTTTCTATATATTGGGAATGTCATCATCCCAATTGACTTTCATATTTTTCGTAGCCATCCATGGAAAATGGCCCATTTATAGATGGTTTACCTATAAAAAATGGTGATATTCCATGGCTATCTTAAATAACCAAATGATAGGTTAAACCTCACTTTACACCATTTTTCATGTGGGTTAATCTGTAAAAGATCGGTTTAGCACCTAATGATAAAAGGGTCATTGAGTCATTCTAGTTTTAAATTTTTAAATGGCTAGTTCATCATCCCCAAATCAGTAAATCACCGGATTTGAGTTTAAGTAGTTCAAGCATTTTTCTTCCACTTCGCCTGTGTTGGCCATCGCGAGGGGGCGCTCATATCGTTTGTGAGCCATGGGCTTTGTAACTAATATAATTAGTATATCCCATATCTAAATTCCAATATTAACATAGTATAACATAATATAACTGTAAAATAGGGGTTGTGGATGGTTATGGTATGTTAAACAGCCCTAAGTTACGCTTGACATTGGGTTTTTGATTTGGTTTCAATGGGTCTTATCATGGTTTTATGGCTTTGGGTTTTATCATGCTTTATTACCCTCTGGTAAACGTTTACATAACTATGGAAAATCACCATTTTCAATGGGTAAATCCACTATAAATCACCATTTTCAATAGCTACGTTAAATTACCAGAGGGTATAATTTATCAATGTTTGCCAAACTTATGACTTGAGAACACAAGCACATGGTATCACATGGTTTTTCTCCAGGAGGGCAAGGCTGAGCCGGTCTTCGAACGAGCTGTGAAGCAACTGCCTTTTGCGGCGCGAATCTGGGCGGCCTATGCCGAGTGGTCCGAGATGCAGGTGGGGAACCGCTGCCCGGAGGGTTGCCACTTTTCGTGGCAAAATGGGCTGGTTACTGCTGGTTGCTGGGTGGATTTTTGATGATTTTTGGTACTTGGGGGCTTGGGGGGATCAATTTGTGTTTGAAGTTATGTCAGGATTCTTTCTTGGGGTGACGATGTTGGCGTTTGAATTGGTAGATAACCAGCTTGTTTTTCTGTTTGGGATGGTCTTGGCGTACTGAACCACATGTTTTTGAAAGGCGTTTGTTGGGAGGGCGAAGATGGGTGAAGCTTGGTTGGTCGCCTAGGCCTAGATCAGATGCTACAGATAGAGGAATATATCAAACCCGGCCAAAAGAAACCTTCGGAATCCTCTCTGGTGCTTTAGGAACCATTTTACGGCCCATGTGCGCGTGAATCGTGAATCTCATCAACTCATCTCCCAAATTGGCTTGAATCAGAATCTGAGGTAATACCATTTGCTTATCCTTTACCATACTATGCGCCATTGTATAAGGAAAAAACTACAACATTCACTTCCAGGACTCAGCCATGGCGCTTGGAGTCTACAGTCGCTGTTTGCAGCAAGTGCACCTTGGAAAATCTTTGGGCCCTTGAAGCTGGTACCTCTGGGGCTGTCATTTGATAAGTTTCTCATGGTATACAACTACAATGACCATAAGATTGAAGTAATCTTGATCACGGACTATCTCATTCCATTTCCCTCTTACCCTATGATCATATTGCCTCTAAATCTCTCTCTAACCTTGTTTCTGATGTTTGCTCCCTCGACTCAAGGGAGAGCCTCACCAGCACAGAATCTCAGAATCATATTGAAGGGACATTTGGTGGAGCTCCGTGTGACTTTGCCGGGCTTAAAGGGATCTCAAAACTCGTTGATCAATCGGGAGCATAGAAATTTATAGAAATTCGAGTTATTGAGCACCTTATCAAGTTTCTGATTCTTTCCAATTTCAGAGTTCATCAGAATAGTCACTGGATTGGTTGAAGCGCGTGATAGTATTTCTATTAAACCATGGCACTCAAACAGCTGGAGTTTCAACTGTCAACCAGACATTTTCCGATACCCTCTGATAATAAACCAGGCCTTGGAAACTCCTGATGATTTTCCAGCCCCCGGCCCTATGGCCCCTCCCCCCTCCATCCCCTCCCCTTTTTCGTCCCCCTTCGTGGAGGCCCAACATGGACTTGTGGCTGTCGTACCTGAACTTCTCAAAGAGGCATCAGAAGCCTGGCTTCAATGCGAACGCCAGGGCTGATGGAACCCACCGGGATGAAAGCACCCAGTGGTTGGTGCTTTAAAAATCGCTGCAGGGTGATACATGGTGAGCCATATTCCATGGATTCCATATGGATTCCATGCCCTTGGTGATACTGTATCCATCATATCCATCATATCCATCATATCCATCATATCCATCATATCCATCCATGGATTCTTCGTTACATCAAGATCATCAAGTTATGTCTCTTTTGTGAATGTGTTTCCTCATGCCTTCGGCGTAGATAGCCAGATAGCGCCTACAAAAAGATTCATGAAGTTAGTCAACTGGTTGAGTTTTATCCGCTTACAACTAGATTAACTAGATTATGATTGGTTCATATTGGTTCTAATTAATCATTTATCAATCAGGTAACTGACTCCATGGCCCATCTGTGCAGTCAAAACATAGCGTATTTTTACATTTTTTTGTTTGGGCCGGTCATCCCCACAATTCCACGGAAGTGCTGAGGTGACCATACCCCCACATCTGGAACTTGACCATGGCCCATCTACCCTCTGGTTATGACTAACAGTTCGCTATGGTATAGATGGCCCTAATCGAAATAGATGGTTTACCGTTCTTAAAAATGGTGGATCTTTCCATGGCTATGTTAAATAACCAGAGGGTAACTCATCTAACATCATCCAACTATGCCCTGAGCGCAGCTCGACCATTTCCCCAGCTCCCAGGACCCTCGAAGAAGTTTTGCGCTCCTACGGCCGTGCCATAGATCTCTGGGGCAGCGATTGGAGGGCACCTTGGAGGATTTGGGGGAAAAAATGGGGGTTGCGGTGTGATGGGGTACCCGTCGGACGCTCCTTGGAAGAAAACGGAGGTCACAGCCTTGGTAAAATACTAAATTAAAATACAACGTTAGAATATCGGGAGACTTAAACAATCTTAAACATCTGTTAGTGATTTGTGATCCCTCAAGGGCGATTGAATGAAATATCATGTGAACTGCGCAGAGTCATCGTCTTTTCTTCGATCCCGCCAGATGTTGGCACCCCAAGGCGGCGCCCGTATGGTCAGACTATTTGGCCTTGCTGAAGCACGCCTACAACTTGAAGCAAAAGAAGGACCATGGCTTTCGAGACAACAACACGACAGCAATGGCGAAAATGAATAGAAAGTAAGTGAAAGTAATGATGGAGTGCCGTTCTGTTTGGGTTGAACATGGAACTGGTTTGTAAAACCAGTTCGGATCCAAAATGATTGACGCCAACCATGGATGATGTTCAGCCACAAATTCCCAAATGTGGTCACTGGATCCCTTGATAAATTGGTTTTCCAAGAGTTGTAGAGCCAACTATGTAGAAACTTGGGTCGTTTAGGCCACAGTTCTTCAGATCTAGATGATTTGTATCAGAGTCCCTGAGAGGCCAAGCAGCTATTTTCATGGAGCATTCGAGCATTCGATTATGACCCAAGATTGGGTTTTAAATAGATAAATAGTTAGTTTTAATCTTGGAATACGAATGCATCCTCTGATTCCAATGTGACTTGGGGGGGAACATCATAAACCATGTTACCAAATTTATACTTCAATTAACTTCCCAGTCTTTCCTCAAATTGTTTGATTCACATGAACAGCAACATCACCTTAACTTCACCTAACATCATCCAACCTGATCACACCCAAATTCGGAATCTTTAAAGTTTTCCAAGCCATATTATCTATGACTAGATCTGATACAGTCTGAAAGCTCCCTCGGAGACCCGACCCTTGCTACAGGAGAATCCCGACGCAGAGCTTCAGGGGAAGCTGTTAGCGGAGGATCCCAATCCCATCGACACGGCCAAGCGAACCTTGAAGAAAGAACTGCAAAAGGTGCA